>LVVM01004192.1:343-16513 GCA_001882365.1 Rhizopogon vesiculosus | reverse complement strand
GGACGAAATTCGTGAGCATGCAGAATGAGTACTCGCTAGTCTACCGTGAGGAGGTACGTCTCCTGCTAAATTCACATGCGCAAGGGTCCAACACAAATGTCACTTTAGGAGCGCGAGATGATGGCGTATTGCAAGTACAACGGTATCGGCGTTATCCCCTGGTCTCCTCTAGCTGCTGGATTCCTTGCACGTCCTGTAGGCACGGAGACGATCCGTCTGAACTCCATCAAAGGAACCCCTCGCGAGAAAAAGCTGATCGGTGGAGACACGACTATCGTCAACCGCGTCGAAGAACTTGCACAGAAGAAGAACTGCAAGATGAGCCAGATCTCGTTAGCTTGGGCTGCGGCTAAGGTCACGAGCCCGATTGTGGGTGTTAACTCAATTCAGAGGTTGCGGGAGAGTATTATTACGGGGATTGAACTTACGGCTGAGGAGATGGTGTATTTAGAAGAGCCGTGAGTTTTTTTTTCTGTTTTTCTGAGTCGATCTTTTGATAGTCCGGTACAGGTACGAGCCCAAGGTCGTCCGTGGCCACCTTTAGACGCTTGGGAAGAGGTTATTATCACCGACCGTGCAACTGAAAAGATGACCGTCTCTTCAGATGATTTACAACACGTTGTAGCCACTAACTCCCACCATTTGAGATCTAGTTGAAGTTACCGCTCACCTGCTGCTGGCTAGCTAGTTACCATCATCCGAAGGAACCATTTTCTATACCTGTCAACAGAAGCAATTGTACCGCAAAATATGTACATCAAATCATCAATAATAGTAGTACTAGTCATCCATCTTTCATCATATGTACAATTGCAGTCATTTGCATACTTACTCCTATGCCTGTGATGACTTCCGCAAGGTTATCTGTTTGTATCAACAGTATCCCGATGTGCTTTTCGCAGTTATTTGTTGTATCAAGATGACGTGGTCCCTGTAGTTCAATTTGGCTTGAGCGGAACCTCAGTAGATATTACCTGCCCGCCAAAGTATTATGTGACACAATACGACGTATTGCACGCAAATCATCAGATGGAGTCCGCAACAAAGCAAGCAGCATCCATGTGTTTTATCAATAATCAGTCGTTTTTCCTCTACCTCTCTGACTCCCATGTTAGTGGGGATGGGCTTTGTGACATATCAAATGCGAATGTCTTCCCCGAGCACCCAGAGTCAAGTACTCACACCTTGCCAACGTAAACACAATTTTTCTGCTAGAGGGAGGAGTACCCCACGAAGCAGAATCAGACGAGTCAGACGACTGCTTCAGGTATAACTACATCGTAGTTTCAGATGATTGGAAGGTGGCCTCGCTAAACACATGTACAGTTTTCTCCTGGGGTGGGAGGAGTACCCTATGAAGCGGGGGGCGACGACTGGTCAGAGTCGAGGACTTGGAGAGTGCCAAGCGCCGCCCGTAGACTCGTACAACTACAACAGGACCATATGTATTATGCAACGGAGTTTGAAACACAATTACGACTAACGTTGTGGAACCAAACTCTCATGTGCATGCGGCTTTCATCGTCAACCGCCATCCCGAGTTTCCTCACCATCTCGACAGTAAGCTATCAGTCACTGAGGCTGATCACGTTGAATCATTGCTAACTGTTCTATGTCATCGAACACCAGTAAGCATGTATACGTGGTTGGTAGCTGACTCAATAGCGCTATAACTCCACTATCCAAACGTAGGGTTCCGACCAATTAACCAAGGGTTCAAATCCCCAAACAACCTCATCGTTTATCAGCTTCATCATCGTTTTCACCATGTCTACTACGGCTATTGTTGAGTACCGCACCCTTGGCAAGGCTGGTCTCAGGGTCTCCGTGCCAATTGTGAGCACAACCATTCGCTTGATATGAGCCACAGCACTCATCGCTTTCTTCATAGCTCGGTGCGATGAGCTATGGAACACCAAAGTGGGCTGTACGTGCAGGCGCTTCGTTCCACCCACCACATCCTGATCCTCCGTCAGCCTTGGGTTCTCGAAGAAGAGCCATCTCTCGAGATCATGAAAGCTGCTTGGGATCTTGGTATCAACACAATCGACACCGCCAACATTTACTCAAATGGCGAATCAGAGCGCCTCATCGCCAAGTTCCTCAAGAAGGTATGCCTCAGCAAATAGGCAGCCTATCCTTGACCTTGATGGTATTTTAACGCACAAATTCCCACAGTATAATATACCTCGCCACCAGATCGTCATCGCTACAAAGTGCTACAGTGTCGTCGCCAATGATCCCTCCATCCAGGCGCTCACCGTACCAGGTATTGGTGACCTACCCGAGTACGTCAATCAGTCTGGCCTGTCTCGTGCTGCGATCTTCAACGCTGTCGACGCGTCCCTCGCACGTCTCGAGACCCCATACATCGACCTGTTCCAGATCCATCGCTTCGACCCCGTAGTCACCCCAGAAGAAACGATGAAAGCCCTCCACGACCTAGTGCAGAGCGGTAAAGTGCGCTACGTCGGCGCTAGCTCCATGCGCTGCTGGCAATTCGCCATGTTAAACGATGTGGCCGCTAAGAACGGCTGGACGAAATTCGTGAGCATGCAGAATGAGTACTCGCTAGTCTACCGGGAGGAGGTGCGTTTCCCGTCTCTAAATTCACAAGCACGAGACAAAATGTCATTTTTTCAGGAGCGCGAGATGATGGCGTATTGCAAGTACAACGGTATCGGTGTCATTCCCTGGTCTCCTCTAGCTGGCGGTGTCCTCGCGCGTCCCCTAGGCACGGAGACGACGCGTTTTCTCGCGACCGTAGGATCCCGGTTTGAGAAAAAGGTGATCGGTGGAGACGCGACTATCATTAATCGCGTCGAGGAGCTCGCGAAGAGGAAGAACTGCAAGATGAGCCAGATTGCGTTGGCTTGGACTGCGGCTAAGGTGACGAGCCCGATCATTGGTGCTAATTCGGTTCAGAGGCTACGGGAGAGTCTTATTAGAGGACTCGAGCTCACGGCTGAGGAGATGGCGTATTTGGAAGAGCCGTGCGTTATTTTTCTGTTTTGTTGAGTCGATCTCATTTGACGGTGCGTTATAGGTACGAGACAAAGGTCGTCCGCCACGCTGTTTGAATCAAAAGTTGGCTAAAAACTATGGCATTAACGAGAAGCAGGCGACGTTGAATCCAGCACTGGAGACATCTTTGTAAAATCAATCATGCATATCATATTCCTATCAAGTGTGGTCTCTTCCTGATTTCCTGCATGAATTAACCAAACATTAGCTCGGGGTAAACTAGGCAACACATTTGCTAATTACCGACCAGCACTGTGAACATTGTGCCACCAATGTTCATGACACAGGTGAGTAATTAGTGACATAAGTTGGAGAGTCAGATTTAGTCAGTATGTATGGAGCGAAACTTCCGCGAGCCAATTTAGCGCGATGTGCGCGCTCTTCCAGCCGAACGCGTACCGCTTGACCCTACCTTTAATATAGGAATGAATTCAGAGAGTGTTTTCTGTCTGGTTTACTAATTCCTCTAAATTCTTCTTCAGGGATCGAACGGGTGTGCTTTGTACAATGGATTCGGAATCTGGATCATGGTGAGGAAACATCAACTAATCAGAGTTGTACACCTTAATCTGCATCAAGTACAGTCAGCTCTTGCTTCCATCACAGCCCGAAGAAGCAGAATTTATCACCAGAATGACTATCATCGACCTCGTGAGGGCTCTAGGTGCTCATAGGCGACGAAAGGTCCTCATCGCCAAGTTCATCAAGAAAATGTTGGAGACATCAGGATATCCAATGTTTGATGCTCTCTTGAGGCACAAAATATCACAGTACGCAGTGACAACATTCCTTGCCACTAAATCGTCATCGCCACACAGAGTTCAATACTAAGTTAGTCTCCCAGTCGTTGCCAACTTAATAAGCGCCTGCTCACCACATGCGCTGCCCTGTTTTTTTTGGCAACTGGTCTAGTGTTCTCCAAATGGCTGTAAACCTTGGTCGGTGTTTACCGCCATGTCGCGTTCTCACTTGAGGTCGTGTTCTTGACGGCAAAGATAGATATCCACCCCCGTTTCCTTTTGTCTGTCCATAGCTCCACTGCTGTGATTGCAGGTCAGTCACGCAATCCTCTTATCGTATACGTCGTTACAGTTGATGTCCCGTTTGATTTGAATTCTGATTGTAATCAAGGGCCATCCTCAGAATTGATGTAGATAGCAGCCGTCCCCAGATTTGAACTCGCCATTGATATCGACCAAGAACCGAAATGAGACACTCACTCGGTCATCCAGAAACAGCCCATTCCCAAACATACTGTTTATCTTTCCGATATCAAGAACCCCGAGGGCGGCCAGGAAAGTAAAGCAGAGCCGCTATCGGTCTCGTATACTAACACTCACGAAAGCATAGACAACTCTCCCGTTATGGACGCGGAAACAGATAACTGTCCCATTCCAATGAAACACAGAGATGAATTTGACTTGGCGAAATCGAATTACAAAGCTTCCCCTCTCAGATTCTACTGCGGCAGCTCCTTAGTGGAGCCGGGCGACGTCAATTATGCGCTGTCATTTGACATTGTCAAGCTGGCTTCTGTGCATGTGAAAATGATGATGCTGGATGGGCTGAGAAAAAAGCAAACGAGTAGGACATTAATGATTTACGCACTGGGACATGACGAGCTTCATTCTCCTTCTGTACAATTAAACACGATAGAACGCAGAACCATCATATGTCCAATGAACCATGATACTTTGTCGGGAAAAGCGATGCAAAGAGCGCAATCCATATGGACACGGTCGATTTGACCAGCTGCTGCTCAATGATGCATATCTCCCACAATTCCTGTAAGCAAAAATGGGATTACGACACATCGTCCAGGAGAGCAGAAGTCCCAAGAGTGTGGAAATGTAATACCCCTCGTGTTTGGCGTTCCACTGCGAAGTAAAAGAGGTCGTCAATGTCATATTACGCTCCGGAAGTACTGGAATCGAACAAAACAAAATGTCCTGCCCGTTATGCCTCCGGAAAATCAAGTCGGCTAACGGTGGATTGCGTGATTGAACAAATCTAACAAGCAAAAGGAAAAAGGGCTGGATCTCTACTAGAGTATCCTCGTCACTCGTGACTGGTATGCGCATTGCGAAAGTCTTCCACTTAAGGACCTCGAAAGAAAATTGATACATGCTACTTTGCTCAAACGTCGGGGGGCATGTGCGATCCGTGCCAGCAAGCAAGGTTAATGCCGAGGCGGCAATTTCCAAGTAACGGAGTTTGAAACACAATTACGACTAACGTTGTTGAACCAAACTTTTATGTGCATGCCTTCATTCACATCGGGGTTATCAATATGTATGTAAGAGCAGTTTTATGTATTGTTGTATGAAATGTGAGGACAGCGCCATCTTCACATTTCGTACAACATTAAAACTGCTCTTATTGGGGTCTTAAATATCTATAACCCCGATGTGATTGTCAAGGTGAACCTTTGACAATGGCATCGGGGCTTGTGATATAGTTCCATGACACCGCCATCCCGAGTCCTCTCGATTTGACACCATTTCGACAGTAAGCTATCAACGAGGCTGATCAGGGCTGATTGTATTGTTTCCGACTGTTCTATGTCATCGAACACCAGTAAGCATACGCGGTCGGCAGCTGACTCAACAGCGATATAATTCCGCTATCCAAACGTTAGGGTTCCGACCAACTAACCGAGGCCGTGACCTTAAATACAGGGGTTCAAATCCCCAAACAACCCCGTCGTTTATCAGCTTCATCATCGTTTTCACCATGTCTACTACTGCTACTGTTGAGTACCGTACCCTTGGCAAGGCTGGTCTCAGGGTCTCCGTGCCAATTGTGAGCACAACCATTCGCTTGATATGAGCCACAGCACTCATCACTTTCTTCGTAGCTCGGTGCGATGAGCTATGGAACACCAAAATGGGCTGTACGTGCTGACTCTTCGTTCCATCCACTGCATCCTGATCCTCCATCAGCCCTGGGTTCTCGAAGAAGAGCCATCTCTCGAGATCATGAAAGCTGCTTGGGATCTTGGTATCAACACAATCGACACCGCCAACATTTACTCAAATGGCGAATCAGAGCGCCTCATCGCCAAGTTCCTCAAGAAGGTATGCCTCAGAAAATAGGCTGCTCATCTTTGATGGTGTTTTGACGCGCGAATTCCTACAGTATAATATACCTCGCCACCAGATTATCATCGCCACAAAGTGCTACAGTCTCGTTGCCAATGATCCCTCCATTCAGGCATTCGCCGTACCAGGTATTGAAGACCTACCCGAGTACGTCAATCAGTCTGGCCTGTCTCGTGCTGCGATCTTCAATGCCGTCGACGCATCCCTCGCACGTCTCGAAACTCCGTACATCGATCTCTTCCAGATCCATCGCTTCGACGATTCAGCCACCCCCGAAGAAACGATGAAAGCCCTCCACGACCTAGTACAGAGCGGTAGAGTGCGCTACATCGGCGCTAGCTCCATGCGCTGCTGGCAATTCGCCATGTTAAACGATGTGGCCGCTAAGAACGGCTGGACGAAATTCGTGAGCATGCAGAATGAGTACTCGCTGACCTACCGCGAGGAGGTGTGTTTCCCGTCACTACATTCACAAGCACGAGACAATGTCATTTTTTAGGAGCGCGAGATGATGGCTTATTGCAAGTACAACGGTATCGGTGTCATTCCCTGGTCTCCTCTATCCGCCGGTGTCCTCGCGCGTCCCCTAGGCACGGAGACGACGCGTCTGCTTGCGACCGTAGGATCCGTGTTTGAGAAAAAAGTGATCGGCGGAGACGCGACTATCATTAATCGCGTTGAGGAGCTCGCGAAGAGGAGGAACTGCAAGATGAGCCAGATCGCGTTGGCTTGGACTGCGGCTAAGGTGACGAGCCCGATCATTGGTGCTAATTCGGTTCAGAGGCTACGGGAGAGTCTTATTAGAGGACTCGAGCTCACGGCTGAGGAGACGGCGTATTTAGAAGAGCCGTACGTCGTTTTTTGTTTTGTTTTGTTGAGCCGATCTCATTTGACGGTGCGTTATAGGTACGAGCCCAAGGCCGTCCGTGGCCACGCTTAGACATCTCTTGCGTCTGAATCCGAGATGAAAAGTTGGCTAAAAATCGAGGCATTAACGAGAAGTAGGCGACATTGAATCCAGCATTGGTGACATCTTTGTAAAATCAATCATGCATATCACATTCCTATCAAGTCTGGTCTCTTCCTGATTTCCTGCATGAATTAACCAAACATTGACCCGGGGTAAACCAGCCAATACATGTGCTAATTACCGACCAGCGCTGTGAACATTGTGCCATCAATGTTCACGACACAGGTGGGTGATTAGTGATAAGTTAGAGAGTCAGATCTAGTCAGTATGTATGGAGCGAAACTTCCGCGAGGCAACTCAGCGCGATGTGCGCGCTCTACGAGCTGAACGCGCATCGCTTGACCCTACCTGTTAATATAGGAACGAATTTAGAGACAGTTTTCTGTCTGGTTTACTAATTCGACCACGGTGAACGATAGAATATTAGGCCCGAGATAACCAGTGTAATGCAAGAAAGTCCGACGCTGCGCTCTTCTTCAGGAATCGTATGTACAATGGATTCGGAATCTGAATCATGGCGAGGAAACATCAACTAATCAGAGTCGTACACCTTAATATCCATCAAGTACAATCAACTCACGCTTCCATCACATCCCGAAAAAGCACTATCCATGACTATCATCAACCTCGTGAGGGCCTTAGGGGTTCATAGGCGACGAAAGGTTCTCATCGCCAAGTTCATCAAGAAAGTGTTGAAGACATCAGATATCTTATGTTTGATACTCGAGTGGTCGCCAACTCAATAAGCGCCTACCACAGCAAATGATCTTATATTTCTCGGGTCATCTCGTAGAAGTTTGTGTTTCGAATCGTACTGTGTTTCGAATTGCAGACTTCTAAAAGATGGCGTCGCAATATGCTAAAGAGCTCGCAGGGAAACTGGACGCCAATGTTGTCAATGTGAACCGACCCGATGGATTCGTCCTAGAAGGATTAAATACAGGGTTTCGAGTGCCTAGAATCCCGTTTGAAGCGAATATCCACTGTCGGTCGGTGGCGTCGTAGATAAAGATGATACCACGAGTGCGCATGTCCCGCAATGTGGACAGAAACATGTAGAAGGAGATGGCGGTGCTAATTTCTTTCTCCCGGTCCTAGATTCGCTGACCTAAGGGCCAGTGAAACATGCGATGCGGCATGCAGAAGTAGTATGAGTGATCTAGCCACCGAGACGGATATTCAGTCGCAGCCTTGATAAACGGGAGCACGCAGGCAAGTGAATCTCCCAAGTGCAAGAGGAAATACTATATCATGGCGGTGCTCGTTGCTCTAGTCAGGTCGCAGGCATGGCCGAACCAGACATTCTGGGAAGCGGAGTTGAATAAGTACCGAAAGAACCCGAAGGTGGTTCCCGGAAGGTCTGGAATCTGGATCGAGACCTCAGACTATCAAGATTCAAGGAGGTTTGGTACCAGAATAGAAGGAACTACATGTTGGAGGCGCGCTGTGCACTACCGTGGAAGAGCTGTCACGGATGGGGAATTAGGGAGGTAGAATGAAAGCCGCATCTGAACTTCCAGCACCGGTGAGCTGATGATCAACGTTGCATCAACAGGGGAAGTGCTGCGGCGCTCGAACGCACGACACAGCACACGAGAAGACCTCGCCTGGCCTCAAGGTGCCGTCTGTGGGTGTCTACCCGCAGCAGCAGCATTGAAACAAATTGATTGAGGCAATGACGTGCGTCCTCGATATCTAGCGCGCAAAGGCCTGTTTCAAGTTGAACACCAATAGCGTATGCTAATATTAGCAGGGGGTCATGATGACCCATCGGTGATCGGGCTCATCCTAGAAGGTTTAAATATGTGCGGAGGTTTGAGCCCCTGCTTTGAACCCTGTTTCACTCCATTTTCAACACCATGCCTACCGTTGAGTACCGCACCCTTGGAAAGACTGGTCTCAAAGTCTCCGTGCCCATTGTGAGTAGGACGATGCAGAACGATGCACTTGTTGCAAGAGCACAGCACTCACAGTTTCTTCATAGCTCGGCGCGATGAGCTTTGGAACGTCAAAATGGGCCGTACGTGCTGGTCTCTCGTTCCATTCACCACATCCTGATCCTCTGTCAGCCATGGGTTCTCGATGAAGAGCCCTCTATTGAGATCATGAAAGCTGCTTGGGACCTTGGCATTAACACTATCGACACCGCCAATATATACTCAAATGGCGAATCAGAGCGCCTTATCGCCAAGTTCATCAAGAAGGTATTGAAGATATCCTAATATTATGTGTGATGTGCTCTTGACGCATAAATTCCGCAGTACAGCATTCCTCGCCACCAGATCATCATCGCTACAAAGTGTTATGGTATCGTCGGCAATGATCCCTCCGTCCGGTTCTCTACACCCGGTCTCGACCAGCTTCCAGAGTACGTTAACCAGTCTGGCTTGTCACGCGCTGCGATCTTCAACGCCGTTGATGCGTGCCTTGCACGTCTCGAGACGCCATACATCGACCTTTTGCAGATCCATCGTTTCGACCCTTCAGTCACCCCCGAGGAGACCATGAAGGCGCTGCACGACCTAGTTGAGAGGGGTAAAGTGCGCTATATCGGTGCCAGCTCCATGCGCTGCTGGCAGTTTGCCATGTTGAATGAGGTGGCCGCTAAGAACGGCTGGACGAAGTTCGTGTGTATGCAGGATGAGTACTCGCTGCTCTACCGCGAGGAGGTGCGTTCCCAAAATCCAACATCCACATCCACGATCTCCAGTTGAACTGAACGTCGAATCTGTAGGAGCGCGAGATGCACGCCTACTGCAACCACAACGATATCGGAATTATACCTTGGTCCCCAATGGCTTCTGGAGCCCTCGCACGTCCTATAGGTACAGAGACCACGCGCGCGAATGCCGTCAAAGGAACCCCCCTCGAGAAAAAGCTGACCAGTGGAGACGAGACTATCATCAATCGCGTCCAAGAACTCGCAAAAAAGAAGAACTGCAAGATGAGCCAGATTGCGTTGGCTTGGGCTGCGGCTAAGGTGTCGAGCCCGATCGTGGGAATTAACTCTGTTCAGAGGTTGCAGGAGAGTATTGTTAAGGGCATTGAGCTCACGCCGGAGGAGATGAAGTACCTCGAGGAACCGTGCGTATCCTGTTTGCTTTCTCGACCGTCGCGAGACTCACCCGATAGCGCACTACAGTTACGAGCCCAAGGTCATCCGCGGCCACCTTTAGATTCCCGCTGTGTCCAAAATTTGTAAATCTGTACCTTTAATAGCGAGCATTGAGTTGGCATTGAATCAAGCACCTGACAGACCATGCATATCACATTCCTATAGACCCTGGTTTGATGCAAGAGTTTCGCTAATTTCCAACATAAATTAACTGGCGTTTGAGGACCAATCTGAGACCCTGTGAGGGCGGCTGCTCATGGCTGGAAAATTCTTGAGGAGTTTAGTACCTCTCCTCGCCAAAGCACAAGGTAATCATACATAACATCTTGTATTCCCCGTCATCTTTGTTTCGAGTATACATATAGGAGTATTCGCAACAGGGGATCTATAAAGATGGGTACGGATTTATGAATGCGAATGCTAGTGAGCGGGTCATGGGATGGTACAGTGCGTAATTCACAGTCACGGTTGGTGGGTGTGCGCAGTTCGATGTTCGCAAGGATCGAGGAGGCTTGGTTGTGGGATATCGAGGCAAATAAATTAGACGTTGGAATGAGTCGTTGGCGCTCGTGGCAAGGTGTGCAGAGTGTTAACTTGGAATACTGGATCCCGCCATGTTCTGGACAAAAGACAGCGTTACCTTCAGAGAAGTTCCGACACGATAGTAGGCACGTGACCAGTCTGGAACTTTACTGTGACTTGGTCTTCACTGAACCGTACTGAAGTTTTTGAAGTCAGAGATCTAGCACTTTCATTTGATTACGCTCTCCTTGCTATATGTTATAAAGAGATCCGAAAGCACATCCAGATCAACTGAGGCAGACTCGACTAGCACCATCATAGACGTTGCAATGGATACGTATTAATTGATGAGAAACAGACGGGGGTAAAACATCGCATCTGCTGCAGCTGTTTTCATGGCAATGGACCTATGACCACTGGCCAGCAACGAATGCTTACAATCCGTGGGACGATGCGAACCGACCCGATGATCGGACTTCGCATCCTAGAATGTTTCAATATGTGCTTACGGAAAGTTGCTGAGCGTCTCGCAATTTCGTTTCACTCCATTAAACTATGCCTAGCGTTGAGTACCGCACCCTGGGCAAGACTGGTCTCAAAGTCTCCGTACCTATTGTGAGTACAACGATGCGCTTATTGCGAGAGCATAGCATTCACTATTTCTTGATAGCTCGGTGCTGCGAGGTTTGGATCCTCGAAATGGGCTGTACGTGCTGGTCTCGCGCTCCATTCATCATATCCTGAGCCTACATCAGCCCTGGATCCTTGATGAGGAACCGTCTATCGAGATAATGAAGGCTGCTTGGGATCTTGGCATTAACACCATCGACACCTCTAATAGTTACTCCAACGGCGAGTCAGAGCGCCTCATCGCCAAGTTCATCAAGAAGGTGTTGCAGATATCATATTGTGTTTGATGCTCTCTTGACAAACAAAATTCCACAGTACAACATTCCTCGCCACCAGATCATCATTGCCTCAAAGTGCCATGGTATTGTCGCCCATGATCTCTCCACCTGGTCGTTCTTCGAACCCGGTCTCGACCAGCTACCCGAGTACGTTAACCAGTCTGGTTTGTCACGCGCCGCGATCTTCAATGCTGTCGATGCGTCCCTCGCACGTCTCGAGACACATTACATAGATCTTTTGCAGATCCACCGCTTCGACCCTTCAGTAACACCCGAGGAGACTATGAAGGCTCTCCACGACCTCGTGCAAAGCGGTAAAGTGCGCTATATCGGCGCTAGTTCCATGCGCTGCTGGCAGTTTGCCATGTTAAACGAAGTGGCTGCTAAGAATGGCTGGACGAAGTTCATAAGTATGCAGGACGAATACTCACTACTCTACCGCGAGGAGGTGCGTCTCTAAAATCCACGTTCACGTTCAACATCTCTAGTTGAACTGAGCGATGCTTTATGTAGGAGCGCGAGATGCTCGCTTACTGTAACTACAACGGTATCGGAGTCATACCCTATTTCACTCTGGCTTGTGGAGTCCTCGCACGTCCGATAGGCACGGAAACCACGCACATGAACTCCGCCGAAAAAACCCCTTTTGAGAAAGCGTTGAACGGTGGAGAGACGACTATCATCAACCGCGTCGAGGAACTTTCAAAGAAGAAGAACTGCAAGATGAGCCAGATTGCGTTGGCTTGGGTTGGATCTAAGGTGGCGAGCCCGATCGTGGGTGTTATCTCGGTTCAGACGCTGCATGAAAATATTGTCAAAGGGATTGAGCTCACGCCGGAGGAGATGGCGTACCTGGAGGAGCCGTGCGTATTTTGTTTGCCTAGTTGATCATTGTGAGATTCACCTGGCGGCACCTTACAGTTACGAGCCCAAGGTCGTTCGTGGCCATTCTTAGATGCCTGCTGCGTCCAAGAAGCAAAGTCTGCTGAAATCTGTCCCATTCACAACGAGCGTAAATTTGGCATATATCTCGAAAGATCACGCGTAACACATTCATATATACTTTGGTTTGATATCTACTTTCCAACATAAGCAATTAACTGGCGTTTTAGGACCAATATGAGACCCACCCTCATCGGGTCCGAGTGCTGCTCTGAGGCTCATGGCTGCACCCTCTGAGAAAATCCTCGAAACTTTCGACTTTCGACTTGCAACAATGTTTCAATTAAGACAAGCTAACGGTCAACACGTTTGAAACAAAGGTTGTACCATGGTGCGAAAAACTTTGCATTCGACATACAACATACTTAACGCCAGACCGCGTGCTGTGCAGTGGCCTCATTCCGAGTAGGTAATCCCAAACTTAGACGCTTTGCCAGCTCGTCGTGATCAGTAAACTACTCTGTTCTGTCTCAGCACCACAGTGCCACAGCTAGGTCCCAACAGGACAAACAAACCACTTTCTGTACAGAGCTGTGCAGAACCTCCCAGTGTTCACAGTAGCCATACAGTAATAAACCTCTTTTGGTCTCCTCACAGCAGTTTGCAAATGTAATGACAATCATAAAAATTCTTCGCGCCCGTGTGACCAAAAAGGAAATTGATAGCATAACACGTCCTCGACGCGCCAGAGGACTTCCAGCGACTCATACGCATCATTCAGGCCTTGTTAGTCCTTGCTACTGCTCTTCTTACGTGTCGTACGTGCATATATTCCATGTCATGAAGAAAGAAAACCATTTCAAAGAGTCCCACGATCAAAATGCCTGCCAGACCGCTGAGAAATGAACTTGCCGCCGACTCAGACAAACCGCCGCAATTTCCTGATTCTCCAGCGCCCGGGACCTCTCTCGACCACAAAGAGTTCAATGGGCACCTCTCCAAGGACCAAGGCTGAGCAGTCGGCTGAAAACCTACCAGGGGAAGATGACGAGGTAGAGATCGTTTAGGATGAAGAGCAGGGGTACTCAGGCTGGTGGTGATCCGAGTCAGTCGGTAACCGATCCCGAGACACTGAATAAAATCACTCATGGTATATTGCAGTGTACATTTCGCACCTCACAATTCTGAAAGACATTGTCATGGTAGCACACGGAGAGTAGCGGTCTCCCTGAACAAAAACATCTGTAAGCCTCACACGTTGTCCATTGGGTGCTCGTCCATAATGCCGTGCATAGGTGCGTTCATTCTTGCTATTTTCGTCCAGAACCACGAATTCGGAGCCATCACCAACAAAGTTGTTCCTAAGATTGGCCTTGAAGTCCTCCCGATAAGCCTCATCGCGTTCGGAAGCAAGTCTCTGAAGCAAATTTCGGGTAATGCCTGCTTGTGCGAGATTACGTGATAATGTCGAAGGGCTGATGGTGATGTTGTGCTGTAACGCGAGCCACGTGCAAACTTCATCAAGGAAGAGATCAGAGTCTTTAGCAAAGAGGTCTTCGGCAGGTGATAATTCGAGTACGTCCAACAAGTAGAGAAGGGGGCGTCTTAACAGTATCGAATTCATTAAAGGTCCGTCTCCAGCGATAGCAACTGCTCTTTGAAACACTACTGAGTACCTTACAAATATTCTCCATGTCCCAACCACCATCCCAAAGTTGGAGTGCACAACTCTTTCGAGAATTTTATGATTGTCATTGCATTTGCAAACTGCTGTAAGGTACGCGGCCCGGCCCATTGTTATTTCCCTGCAACAAGTCATGACTGACCAGTGCGGCACTGCAGTTGTTGAAGAGCGCTTAGCCTATCGTAATGGGCATATCAAAGTTGCAGCAGAGGCGGCTGTTCATGTTGAGCATCTTGCTAATAACATTGATATCACTGATCACAATCTCTATCTTCACGTAAATTCACTTCACGTTCTGCTGTACTCATTGTTTTGAGATTTATGCAATCTCATACAGTTGGCCCGATTTTTATGCGTGAATATGGACACATTCGCAACGTGTCCGTATCATAAGCGTTCGAACCCGGACTGAACGCCCAAAACGCATTCGAGTGCGTCCGGTCGTCCAGCAAAGTTACTGAACTGAACCCCATTAGGCTCAGCGTTCGCTGGTTTTGTCGCTGAACCGGATTGAACCGGACTTTCCCAATACTGGATGACTGTACTTTCGATTGCCTGAAAGAGACACCTGTGTGCTATAATACTGAAGATAATACTAGCTTTCGACCCAACAGCAAAACACCGATTGTAACCATGAAATTTATCTCCCTCGCCGCTATGATAATTTCTGTCGCAGCAATAGTTGGTGCAGATGACACACAACTCATCGGCAACCCCTGCGCCCAAACCGGTGAGTACTTTTCAGTCTAGCGAATTCTGGACGTGCGGGTCTCAGCTGTATGCTTACGACTGCTCTCAGACAGCTATGAGTGCGGATATATCTCAGGGTATAACAGTAACTACCCATTCTTATTTTGGTGTGGACCAGACAACACGATCACCAAGTATCAACTTTGCTCATGCGACTACTGCTGCCTAGTAGACCCTCCTTACGCGACATGCGATCCAAATTGAGGGTAAAGGGGCAACTTCGTGGGGGCGAGGGTCATGAATTACACATGATAGATGCAAAATGCATGGAACTGTTATCAGTGGATATGTGGGGACTCCGAGCGATGGAGAGGGGCCGTTCTCACGACGTTGTCGGTATGTCTCTCAGTAGCATAGTATTGAACGTAGCAGGGAAAACACAAGTGACATCGAAACCAAACTAAGGGTCAATACCGTCACATGTTCACCCTTGTTCCTCGTTTCTCCGCAAATACCAGCGCTTTCACCTACAATATCTAGTCTCCCATAGGCAGAACGAATATAAGGAATACACTTTTATTATGTTGTCCGCTGAAGGGACAAAAGTGTTCGTGGTAGTATTGCTGTACATTTTCCTTGATTTCGCTTGGGATTACGAGATTTGACAAATTGATGTCAGCTGAATTCAAATTTCGCTGTCGAGTTTTCGATTTCAACTACTACGCTAAGCTAACGAAGTTCATAACAAAGTATCACGGTGCAAATACATTTGAATTTCATACGTGGCACATTTCTATGAACCCTGGTTTGACGCAAGAGTCTCTCTAATGTTCAACATAAATCAACTAGTGATTGAAGGCTGTCATGGGAGACCCAGGGGCATCAGGAAATTGGCCCGAAGCTGATATGACCAGACAGAACTGGCAATTAAATCACATTATCACACGTCTATGGATGTTATTGTCACGAAACCGGCGAGATGATATGTATTTAGCAAAATCAAATCAAAATCCACGGCATTATATCTGATTATGTCCTAAGACAGTAATATACAAGCATGAGCGAAATTGCATCAAGGCCCAAGGGACAATGGATTGCGAGAAAACCACAATTCTGACTATCTCACAAGTCCGATTCACGGATAGATAAACGTCGATAAACCATTGCCTAAGTTCTGCCTTTAAGATGGCTATTTGTAATCAGCACTCAACGCCGCCACAGATGCCGCCCTATGCTGCCTTCACTTATGATGCTTAGTCAGTCGTTTGAAGAAT
>LVVM01004187.1:1463-41405 GCA_001882365.1 Rhizopogon vesiculosus | reverse complement strand
AGGCAATATGGCGCGCCTTCGCCGTACTGGCAAACATAGTCGCTCTATTTACATACAACGGGCTTTGGAACTAGAAGCTCTTGTCATTGCCCAACTGGCAGATGATGAATTTCTTGACCTAGCAATTGCCGTACTTGCTATCGAAGAGAAGAAACATGCACGAAGCAAGAAGTATGGTCGACGAGGGGCTCATAATCAACAAAAATCAGAGGACTTTTTGTGGACATCCTGGTATTTCACGGAAGTGACCGACAATTCAAGACCTGGTTTTCGGTGACTGCAAGACTTACGGTTGTAAAAACGGTGCCCTGGTTCAACTGAAATCTGTGTCAGACCCAGGAGACTCGAGAGGTGATATACTTGACAGCAGTTAGTTTGTCCTCATCCGTCAGTCCCCGCTTGCTCTCAGGCTTCACCGGAGCATCTCCTGAAGGCTGATGCAGCTGTCTCAAATTTCAGCTCTGCTTCACCTAACAGAGTCTCCGTCAGCTTCGGGGACTGCCTCGCGTGATCATGATCATGGCGATGGCTCCTGTACCGTATGTCATATTTTCACACGGACTGAGCGAGATACCACGCATGAAGTTCTGCCTCATTTCTCTGTATCTGGACGCTCAGATGGTACACACGTGATTGGTGCTAATATAAGGCAGCGGGTTTGTATTGTAAGATTTTGATAAAAGTTTCCTACAAACCTCTCTTAACATGCCAGCAGTAAGGGAATTCCGAGACGATGAAGGACGAGACTGGTGGTGGAAATATTTTGACACCCACCCCTTATAAGTATCATTCCTGGCCGGTGACCCACTTTCGATGAGTACAGTTTGATAAATATATCAAGACGCTGCATCCACCTGTCACGAGGAGCCAGAGTCATCAACATGGCGGATGGCAATGCCGGTGCTTCTTTCTTAGCTAGCCAATGGTCGACCACTGGCACTTCAAGCACTGCCTGTGAGTGCAAGTCTATTGATATCACAGGAGCGGGAACTGCCTTTCGTACCTAGGACTGTCTTATCCATGATCACTATGTCTATTCTGATCACTGATTTTACCAGTTGGGGTGCGCGCCACGGACCTGCGAATCACTTATTAGGTGAAGGCTATCAATGCAGGCAACCTGAGTCACCATGGTGCTGACAATCCCGAAGGCTGAGCTTACCGGCGTCTTTTTGGAATCATTGGCATATGGTTTTTGTTATTCTGTTTCTTATTGTATTCTATGCTGAACTGTTGTCTAGGCGTATACCTGATGGTGTTCAATGAGTGCATGTTTGTGCTAAGGAAGAGGCGTTCTCGGCCAAGTGATTACTTGGTTGGGACTGCAGTTTCGCTGTTCATTCTCATCACGGCAGTATGGGTCTCCTTGACTTAGCATCATTCAAGTTTATTATGGGTACCGCTCTAGCACCTTATCATTGATATCGTGCGGAATATGGACGCTTTCACCTCAAACGAGGGAGTGCCAAATTATCCAAGCACATATTATGGCACATGGGATACTTGGAAGAACATCGTCAAGAGTGGTCTTTATGTTGCCGTTACGCTAGTGTCTGATGCATTCATTGTGCGTACCGTAAACACATCATCTTCAGATCTAAACAATCTCTGCAGTTATACCGCTCCTTCATTTTATGGGGCAGGAACTACCTCATCATCACCTTCCCTTTCTTATTATTTATTGCAGACATTGGTTTGTCTTTTTTTCTACCGCCATTCCGCTACGGCTGACACTGAACCTAGCTATCGGTGTTTTCTGGACATATACTCTCAGCCTTGTCCTTCCGGGTGAAAACGTTTTTGCCGACGCCCTCTCCATCCGCGTAACGACATTCTATTCAATTACTCTTGCCATGAATGTCATCTGCACAAGTTTGTCTTTCAGTCTACACTGGGACTCGGACTGAATTTGCGTTTCAGCCTTGATTGCCGTCAAAATTTTGAGAACCCAAAGAGCGGTTTCATCCTTCTCATCGGGTAACGAGGCCCAAGTTTCCCGTTTGGTACCCATCATAATAGAATCGGGTGAGTACCAATGTCGTTTTTGGCGTGCAAGTGTTCATGCTCCGATAGGTTCTGCGTATTCAGTCATGCTTGTGGTGATGATTACAACATATACTTCTGGGTCACCAGCCATGTTCATCTTCTTGAATTCAGTAAGTCCAGCTATATTTCCCCCCTACAAAACTGATCTGATGCTAATCAAGATGTCATCGATCATTGTGAGTGTGGTATAGCTTGATTCCCTAGTTCGCTTAACCTAACATTCTCTGACACAGGGTATCGTGGCAAGTTTATTCTGTCCAATTCCTCCGCCATCTCTCATGTCCTTCATTCCTCCAGTTTTCTTCAGTTATCGTCCGCGTCGGTCTTGGTCTTTCTCACGGTGATTCCCATCACACTCCGGTCGTTATTTCTTCCGCACGAAACACGTGGGCGATACGTGCGAGTAGCAGAAATCTCACGAATAGCCAGCAGGTCTACACTCCGTCATTCCCAGACGGGGGTGCTCAGGTATCATTGCAGCAAACTATACATACTCACATCGACGCTTTCCCGGACGACATCGAGAGTAGATGCTCAAGACCTTCAGACTACAAACGCAGCCCCGCAGACTACAGACACACTCCTGCAGATGCTATATAGCAACAGAGAAAATGTACGTCTGTGATCTCTGAAATCAACGCTGAACCTGGATGGACCATGTAAAGATGTTGGAATATTTCGATCGAACGTACTCGTGTTAGCCTCATGTAGTACACGAGGTACCCCCCTTATATACAAGCTACCTACATTCGTCTACCCAAGTGTCTAGTTTATAACCCACACACCCGTAATCGTTATCCGTGTCGCGTTTCGTTCTACAAAAGACTCCTACGTGAGGAGATGTACCCTCCAGCCTTCGACCTTGCGGGGGCGCACTGGTTGACAAATAAGAGCTGCTTCTTCAAGGGTTGCTTTGGGACGGAATGCTTGTGGTGGAACAAACGCTGATGGGGCTTCCAACGATAGTTATACTTTATCATCGTTGAATTACACGCCCGGCGGATACTGTACTGTAACTCAACGATGAAGTTTACATTCAAGGTTTCATACGCACAGGAGTTGATTTTGGCAGCAGTGTTGTCCTTTGGATTTACAAATTGCGGATGCCAAATTCAGATTGCTTCCACTTCTACACGAAACTTCCAATGTTAAGTCGACCTTAGGGTCATGACAAATAAGTGAAAAGACGGGTAACATATTGTAGTATTATCGTGCGTCCACCTCTCCACCATCGCTCACACCAGGGTGCACGTCAGCAACATTAACACTCCGTTGCTGGCTCTGCAGGTGGAGGGCGATTTTCTCTGCCAGATCACCCTTCTCGTCGAAGCTTTCGGGTTCTCCATCATCATCCTCATCCTCATCCGCTTCTTCTATGATGGCGCCTTGTTCTTGGAAGACAAGGTAGGACCTCTCAAAGACCTGTAAGGAGAGTCATTAGAACAGAGCGCGGCTTGGGAGAACGGCTGTGCTAACCTCGGAGTTTTGCCCCGCACAGATTGCCTTGATTATCTGACCCTCATGCTTTGCATGGAGTGTCCGCCGGAACGAGTGAGTCAGGAATGAAGAAAGGGAACTCAATGGCCAGTCTGGCGGTACAAGGGGAATGACCTGCATGCTTCACATGAGACACCGGTAATGGCAAGACAGCGTCCAATTAGAGTAAGAAGGAATGCACTCACGTCGGCCACATCTAAATTCGATGCCTGTGAATTTAGTAGTCTTGCGGTTTGCTGTGGCTCCCTAAGGCGATCATGAATGTCGAGTCCAGGACTCGTGGGTTGTGGACGTACCCATCTTCCATGTACACCTCCAAAAGCATTCTTACCAACTCTCCCTTCCCCTCTGCACTCTTCTCCCTTTCCAAAACTCCAGGGCCACCCTTAGCTGAGAACAGCGCGGCCCATTCGCCCATTCCACAGGCTTCAACAGCTTTTGAGGGAACGACAATGCCACCGGTCCGCGCATATGTTTCCGCCGATACAGGATCTCGTAGCGTGAGGGCCAGTGCGCGGAGGGCCATCCTGTGCATGCCCATCTAGAATGTGATTTAAAAGACAGGAGGGTCATATGCCAGATAATGCTGACCTTGCCATCAAGCAACGCCACCTCCAAACCAAGGACTTTCTCAAAACCCTTATCTACAATTTGCGACTTGACCATTTCAACGTTATACCCCGATAAAGCCTGCAGAGCGAACAATGCTTTGAGCCGAGCGTGTTTCGATGGCGAGTCAGGTGTCGTCGAAGCAAAATAAGTAATGAATGATGATTGTGGACGTTGGAGCTGTGTGGACGGAGGTAAGGGTGTATACCTCTGTGAAGATTGCGAGGTATAGGAAGCGGCTATTATTGATAAGTTGGGAATGAAGTAATTAACATGAAAATGAGCGCACATTTTGCACGCCAGAGCTTTAAAGTACTTTCGTCTTGCAGACATTCGAGCAGCTCGTCGACGCATGCTTGTACAAGTTGTTCATGAAGTTCCACGTCCTTATCAGCTCCGTGGTAAGCATATGTCATAAATGAGGGTGCGAACGAAACATGCAACATACATCTCGCCTCCTCACAATGACTAACCACTCCAAGAATTTCCTTGCTGCACCTAGATGTGACTGCTGCAACTCCGAAAGAACTATAAGGTCCTCCTCTCGGTCTTTTTCTTTGGTGGACCTCTTGGTCGACATGAGAAGCTACAGCAGAGTGCTCAGTTGCAGATAGCTCATATCGTCTTAAACGTACCCTAAGTCCACGCTCTGGGTCTCGTATTGTTAGCCATACACCCCATTTTCGAAGCACTGCCCGGTCTTTTCCCTGTTTTGATTCCAGCAGCGTAAACATATTGCTCAGCGGGTCTGATACAGAAGGGTCACGATATCGCCCCTCGACCAGTCTAGAGGAAGTCGACATCAGCATTATCGATATCTAATGAATAAGAGGCGGAAGGGAGAGTAAGTAATAATGCTCACCCCTGCCAAATTTCCAACACTCGTCCTTCGTCACCTCTAGCTCTGAGTAATGCGCACAAAGCGCCTACTTCTCCTACGTCGAGAAGTATAGGCTCTACAGCTGCAAGACTCGCAGAGTTCGTGTTTTCAAGGTGTGCAAGGAGGGACGTGGTATCACCCGATCGCGCGAATAATATAGCGAGGGCTGTATCGGTCACCTGGTAAGTTCATTCAGCACCGCGTGGGTCCAACGTGAAATCGCATAATGACCTCCTGCTGTTTCTGCTTTCCTTTTCCCTTGAAGCCCTGGAGAACAGATTTGATCATCACCGTCGCCTCTTCGCGGAGAATCCTGCGAATTTCTTGGGCAGCAGGCGCCTCACGAGTGGAGGGCGAGAGATGAGGAGAGTAATTCCTGACTAGGTTCGCGGCAACTGTCAGCGCCCAGAAGAGGGGTGGGTGAGTCGGATGCAGGGGTGTCGGGAAGAGGTAGTTGCGCACGGTCGGGCAGAGAAGGACGGGAAGGGGCATTGATAAAATTCTACTCACTGAGATCATCCACGTTTGCCTCGCGGGGCATTCGCTTCGCAATTCCGTCGTATACCTCGGCTTCTTCACCATCCGTGAATAGCGGCCCTGATAACTCGGGAAAGTAGGATACAAGAACGCGAGGATCGAGTGCGCCTGAAAGGAAGTGCGGGGCCGCCTCTACGAAACGTGTTTGAGAGAATAGGGCAAATGCAATGGCTTGATGTAAATATTGGAGTGTCTCCGCCTTTTTGGCCGGTCAATATCTTTCTGACAAGTAGATGAAGCAAAAGGACCTCGTCAAGATTTGCCTGACCAGATGCAAAGTTATCTGCTAGGTTGGTGGCATCTTCAACACTGTTGCTTTCAAGCAGGGCTTCAACTTGAGCAATTATTGTCGATTGAACCAATGAATGAATGGTGTCTTGCGCGTAAACCAAAATGGAAGAACGAGAGAAAGAACCATGGCGCATCCTGGTTGCAGACGCCGACGAGTTTTCAACTCCCCAGGATACAACGTCAACAGTGGATGGCTAAGACGAAGCCTTCCTGGCAAGCTCGTAGTTCCTGCTAGTTAGTTCAATTAAAGTATAGCCACTACGCAGCTGATGTCAGCTGATGTAAGCGTGTGGGTCCATAACCTGACCTGAGCAGGACGTCCACGCCGCCGACGGAGGCTCTGTTGCCATGCTTGACGAAGATGCAATGGATTGGGACAAGCTACGAGCTCAGAGTCTCCGCCCTGGTGGTTTCGGAAACGAACGAACACGTCTCTGGTGCGCGTAATTGCAATTGTCAGGTGTCGTTGAGCTGCTTAACTGTCACATACTCATAGGCCCGCACTACTCGGTGTCCACGTTCCATCAGAGCCTCCTCCATATACCGAGGTTTCTGCAATACCCTCTACAGATGATGCCCCCCATCCTGATGAGCGGCAGGTGCGTTTAGATACAGACCGGAGCTTTGTGATTTATCCCGTAGGTAATATATCTTGTGAAGGGGTTTCTATGAGTGTTCAAACATGATACAGGCAGATGACGATGACGAAAGCCGCAGAGCAGCATTACAGAGCTCTCTCAACAGTTTGATTGTTTCCCTCCTTCGAAAGCGTCGGAAGTTGCACTATTTCCAAGGATACCACGACATTGTCACTGTACTTTTCCTGACTCTTCCACCAGAGCTTCAGCTGCCTTGCGTAGAAAAGCTTTCCCTTCATCGGGTCAGAGACTCTATGGGACTCACGTTAGAGCCCGTGTTGGGACTTCTCCGCATCATGCGTAACCTTCTACGTGTTGTTGATCCTCAATATGCAAAGCTACTCGAGAGGTACTTCCTTGTGTCTTTTGCCTTGTTATTACACTTTGTTCACCACGTTTCTTGATAGCGTTGCACCTCTCCCTTTTCACGCTCTATCAAACCTTCTTACTCTCTTCTCGCACGAGGTGCCCACTCTACCCCTTATCCAGCATGTCTGGGATTTTCTGCTCTGCCGAGAACCTTTGGCAGTGGTGTGGTTGGCTGTTGCCGTAAGTGCCTTTTTAATCATCCTCGGCCCTTGGGCAAACTCATGCCAATTCGCACAGGTCGTTCTCGTTCGAAAACCTGACGTTCTTAAATTAGCCGTAGAGGGCGAGGATGGCATGATACACTCAGTTTTAAATGCGTTACCTCCACTCGACGAAGGTTTCGAAATAAAGAACGACGTTACCTTCGATCAGCATATCCGATCAGGACCCCAAGATGAAACGGATACAGCATCCCGCCCCGAGGAGGCGAAACTACTTTCGGAGACATCCGATGAGAACCCAAGAAACGAGTTACTTATAGAAAATCAGCAACTTATTGAACAAAATCCAGGCTTATGTTTGACAGAGAATGGAGCGTCCTACGATGATGGTCAAGTCGTACGTGAGGAGGGTGACATTGCTGCTAATGATCGGAGCATCCGGAATTCTCCGGCGTTATCCGCGGATCAGCTTCATGAAATTGAGGAAAGCGCGGCCACAAAGTCTTCGGAGGCTCATATTGATAATAATGCCGACATCGATGCTGATATCGACTTCGTTCAACCTCCACAGCTTCAACCGCTCCAACCGCACATACTATCCCATTCCAGACCCTGTACGCCTTCTACGTTGCCGCATGCACCTCGTTCTAATTCCTGCACCCAATCCCGTTCGCCGTCCTTCTCTACACCACATAAAAATACCTCCGTAGCTCCGATCTCTCTTCCATCTCTTCTCACACACGCCGCACAGCTCCTTGAAGCTTATCCACCCACACTTCCCGAGCTTCGCGTGAATGATATACTTGGGCCTAAGAGTGTTGTGCATACGTGGAGGCCTTGTTCTCGAGGAGGATTCTCCTTGCAATCTGACATCGAACGTGATGACGAAGCAGAGAGTTGGGTTGGGGGTCCTGATGTTGTTTTCCCTTGCGTAGAAGACGAGGATATTGAAGAAAGCGAAACTGAACGGAAGACACGCAAGGATCCTGTTACAAAGCGCCGGAGACCATTCCTCCTTCCCCGCATGCGTCTTCGGTTTGGGGTGCTCACACCTGCTGAGAAACGAGTTCTTCTGGTAGGTGCAGTAGTGATAGTTGGCCTTGCCATTGCCGTTCGGCAGAACCGGGGTCTTGCAGACATGAAGAAAGGATGGATAGCATGGGCGTATGCATTCGTTGGTGGTATTCGGTCTAGAACTGTGCTGTCAACGGGATCATGAGTGAGTATCAGATCTATTTTAGAACGGATCAACATTGACCGATCTCTCGGGTACTCGTACCTAGTAGTCGCATAGTTTACCGCATAACCTGCATTTTATGGAACACGTATCGAGTCGATATCACAGAGCTCGCATTACTTCAAATTTTGACTCCAATCGGGGACTCTCGGTGATTTCTTTCTCAGCGATTCCATGACTGGTAAGGCTGTTTTGGCTCAGGACTCCCGCATGTATGGCACATGGATGTTCAATCACAACTTTGTGGTTGCAAATCCCTTCCCGGATAATTCACTCGATCTTGATTATATATTCTGTAGCCATTTCTCCGATGTGCCAATAAAGATTCACCGTGTGTAATTGCCGGCGGGAAGTCGAGGTGATCTTTAGCTCAAACAGAATGAACAATTTTATTTAATGTCATCTTTCGCAACCTCCGATTGGTTTAAGGGACGGAGCGCGCACTTTGTAAGTAGTCTAATCTCCAGCACTGCCTACATCCAAGAAAGGCTCAAATATCCACGAGGACAATCTCGGGAACTCTCCCTGTGGATCGGACAACGTTTACGGTTTGCTTTCCGATCAAGAATGCAAAAATATTTCACGCTCCTAAGCTTATCCGAGTACAGACGAGTTGGAAGTATCTGGTACCAAGACAGTCATGTGTTGATTTCCCGTTGGTCGTTATTATGATTGGCTTGCAAACCTGACTAAAAGGTAGCATCGGTTCGATCTACATGCTGGCTCGAGCTTGGAACAAGAATTTCAAATGCTCTCGTTAGAAGCCGATGTGTCACTAGGTGGCACTACGACTACAATCTTCGATGAAATCGGAGATATTTACTCCTTGGCAGTTTATAAATGCATCAAGAACGATCGACCAATGGTTTGTCTTCCTCCTGGAAGCACGTGTGGGACAGTGATCCGTATATGCTGTGTGACAGCCACATGGATGAATTATGGATGCTGTCCATTCAATGCTGCTGCAATACTTGGCCCGCAATAGCTTCATCGTGATGCCAGCAGTTAGTCTTATTGATGTGCTTCAATCATCCGAAGGTGGTGTGAATGCGATAAGGTGATCAAGCAAGAAGGGAAGCTTGAATTTAATTAAGTGCACCGGCGGCAAGGGAGCCCTCCGAGATTATCTCGGGCGCAGTTAACCACAAATAACAAAGAGCACCATATGGGGCAGACTCCACCTATCACGATGACATGAGTCACTCCTGGTCCGTAAGAGGGATTTGGCTGAACTCGTAGACGATAATGCATCCCAATAACAGTCCCCTTGGCTGTGCTTATGGACAATAACGAAAGCTTAACTCAACGTAATGGTTACCAAATGAAGGCACGCGTCATGACGCGTAGCACGGTTTGGTTCATGGCAACACTTGTCTACCTTTGAACAAAGCTTGCGTGGTCTCGGCGGGCCTACATTCAAACCTCACACCAAAGGCACGGAGTTGAAATCTTTGATAACCGTAAACTGATGCACGGCGTGTAACGGCTAGCTGTCTTATACTCGATCCAAGTACGCCGGCAAGGTCGACAAAAATTGAGAGCAACTTGGAAATATGCCATGATTGCTTGGAAGGGGCAATTGAACTCTGATAATCCACTTGCTAATCATGTGCATCTCCTACTACAATCCCTCCCGGACGATCAAAAGTAAGGTATCCGGATGAAGAACAACAGGATAGTACTCGGGCGATGACTAGCTACCTTGCACGTGTCAAACCAACCTCAGTGAATCACGGTCATGCAATGGCAAGGAGGTTAGGGTATTGAGACGTTCTGCATGTGCCTTTCAGCACTGCAATCACACCACGGAGACGATAGTCGAGAGCATTAAATAGTCTGCATAGTGCTCAGTGAAGCTACACCAAAGACGCAGACACTCACTTGAAGCTACACCAAACTCACATATACTCACTTGATTCTTGAAGATGTCCTTCAACACAAACTCCCCGGACTCATCGAACAACAACTCCAAGGCAATGGCACAACGCCATTACAGAGAGAAGGAGGGAGAGGGATTTACAGAGCTTCAGATGGCCATCCACGACGTGACTGGGGGGAGAGACGACCCAGACAAGCGTCATGACATCCTGACGAAGGGCAAGTCAGATCATTCCTTCAATGTTCAATTATCTAACCCACATACTAGCTGCACAGAAGATCAGAGAGCTTCATCGTCAAAATATTGAGTTGCGCCGACAACTGACGATGACACCGGGCCCCTCGTTTGGCGCACAAGGTGCGTTATCTGATTGTTGGACTCGCTATAATGCTAAACGATACACAGGTGTTCAGGGGCCCGTGGCAGGGTCGGGAGGAGCCGCCGCCACACATTACGCCCATGGTTTCGGTGTCAGTGCTCGGGGGAATGCATACAACCCACACTCTACCCAACATTACGGCGTTCAACACTTGCAGAACCAGAACCCGGGGTACCCTGGACCAAGCAGGCACGTTTAGTAAATTAGGCAGGATTAGCAGCGGGAACAAACGTACCAATTACTTTAGTCCATTGTACCTAATCTTTAATTTCTTGGAAACCATTGAATTGTCTGGCATGAGTGGACGGTAAGAATACGCTGAGGCATCTGAAGTAGGCCTGATAAACTGCAAAAATGCATTTAGACGTGGTCCGGAAAACGTCCCACTTGCAACATCAATGTCTTTTCTTTTCTGTAGTTTCATATACAGATGATATTTGTGGCTGGCACTTGTCCATTCCCATAGCAGCCTAGCTTATGACCACTTTGTCGTTATAGAAGCTTGACTCATTCCAAAGCTTGTAATATTATTTGTAAGACCCACAAATCTCATGCAGTTTTCCTCTGTAAACAACAATTGGGATTGATATTCACCAACAGTGTGTCATCCGAGTCCTAGTATACCGGCCGAACGCATTGAAAATAAAAGATATGGAAGAGGTACATAGTATGCGTATGCGATGATGCGTTTTCGAATACATGGTATGACGTTGATGATAATAGAAGTGATAGTGACACAAAGAAGGAAGGTAGCGCATGTTCTGTGGCTACTGCATATCCGTAGCCATGTCTTCCGTTGATGCCGCATGCCTTGTCTCGACTCTCGAACCAGACGTTCTGGGAAGTGGAGTTGAAAACAACACCGTTGGGTTCTAGGGACCGGGGGAACCCGAGGGTGATCCCGAAACGTCTGGTCCGAAACTACCGCATGCCTAGGGGGGAAAACAATCAATCCGAAAACGCCCGAAATTCGCAGATACTGAAGTTGGAAACATTTTCATTATATGTATCACATCCACAGCCATGTCGCTAGAGAAACCTACGTCAGAACTTAGAACACAGTAAGTATGTAGTGAATCTGCTCTCCTTGGACATCGGACTCGGATTCCTGGGTAAGTTAAACAGACTCATCACATATTTCATTATAGTAGCCAGGGACACTGACCTACAGGAAAAATCACGACTTGCCAATGAAATACAGTGTGCTGGATGGACTCCATCAGATACCATATATCGTAGGTAAGTCTTTGGATTCAGTTTTATCAGTTAAACGCCTGCAATGGCATTGGCGGAGAAAGGACTTTACGCCGAGAGAATTGTATCATAAGCCCTGATCCGACCTTATTGCTGATAGGCCGCCTGGTAAGATCCCACTGACTTTATGATTGTCAGGAGCCACGAGGCGCACTGATGTCGGCTCATCTCCGAACCCAGGAAAGCGCCAAGAAGTCATCATGATCACGGAGTTGCCGAAATGGAGTATAATGGCTGCCTTTTCGCTTCTAAGTATGTAGGTGAGGTGAGTACCATTAAAACGCCTTAATTGCGAAGGGATGTATTTAGACGTTAAACGATAAAACTGGTTGAGAGAACGCAATCCCATGGGCGACACGACAGCTCACAACATGCCCTGAAAACTAAGCACGGTCCTTGATGAGGACTTTGAACAAATTGGAATCGATTCGGAACAAGAAGACCCAAACTTAAACAATGTATCCATGCGCGCTTCGGGGCCGCTGCACGAGGTCGAAGAACCGATCAGCGACCGATGACTTGCCTCAGGCACGAGCGTCTACACACGCCTGCATCCAATTCGAGATGAACTTTGAGTGACTTGTGCTGGCGCTATGTCAATTGTCACGACAAAAAATTTCACTGCTGTGCGTTCATCGAGGGGAAGGTACGAGGGCGATGTTTTGAGTATTTAAGACATTTCACCTTCTAGATGAAATCAGTGACGCACTACAATGTACTCCTCCGTCAAGCAAGCTCACTGTGGATCTTCGCTATCCCCGGTATCAGATGCTTCCAACATAATCCGCGACGATATCACAGGGGGTACAGTCAAGCAGAACAAGACCATGCAGCAAAAGCAATACAGAGATAAGGAGGTTGGTGGCTTTGCTGAACTTCGCGAAGCCATTCGTGCAGCAACGGATGATCAGGAAATCCCGAAGACAAGACACGAGATATTATTGAAAGGTAGGCACACTAAAGCAACTGAGCCCACTGGAATGTTAACCCTGCAGTTAGCTGCACAACAGATCAAGCTGCTTCTCTCGATGAACCTGAGGCTGCACCAACAACTTAACACGCTCAAACCCAGAGCCTACTCACAAATGAATAACGGGCACCTGACAGCACCTGGTAAGTGTCAGCCCTCGTGAACCCCTACGACCATCTCACAAAACAGACTCTATAGGGCAGGAATCCGCTATGTCCTTGCATTGGAACTATGATGTCGAGCCGGCTGTCATGCGCCGGACGGCAGGAATCACACCACAAAACACACTGCACGACTTTTTCATCGGCGTGAGCTCTGGGGTGTGCGATGCCACCATCCCGGCGGGTGTACAGGACCAAACAATCACCATTTCACGAGACGGCAATGGCGTGAGCTACCAGTACACGTCCTTTGGACACCCTTTAAACCAGCCTGACATATCCTATGGCAAATATTCATGGTAGAAACAGAAGCATGTATAACGTAGCACTCACCAGATCACATGTAGCGGCACGACTACAGGGAATTTATCTAGTGAAGTACCGTTGAGATACATTGAGGGTGATCATGGAATGACTCGGTCCAAACGTGAGTTGAATCGCGCACCTTATAACCAGAGGCTTCGGCTCGGGACGCCTGTACCCGGTACCCGATACTAAAAAACCATCCTTCCCAATAAGTTGAAGACAGCCCGGCAGCTCGGGGAACTTGTAGGATCAAATACAAAGGACTCACATAATCCATTCTTCATGATGGGTGGCGTTCATCGGTGATATACCACACTACATAAGTCGCTAGGATAAGATCATCCGGAAAACCATTGTATGATATACGAGAAGATCAACGGCATCACAACGGTCAGTATATGTCTTACACAAGGCTCGCGTGTCATTGTAGGGTTGTCATTATAACTCACGTTAGGCGCGAATGGATTAGACTGAGACGACAGATACAGCAGGCTAGGAACCTGGTCCTATGCACTCTATACTTGATCAGTAGCTATTGGTGTGATTCGAGGTTCCCCATATGCGGAACAAGGATCTCGTAATTTTCACGCCTCCCGAGAACAAATGATTTGTTGATTGCATACCAATAAATGCAGGGCCAGTAACGAAAAGGGATATAAATGCCCTCACAGCATCGCGATAAGTAGATCTCAAGATGGTTTAGTGGCTCCCAATAATGACTGTCAGAATCTGAGATTGAGGTATGTAGAAAAGAAGGTTTATATCATTGGCTTTCGTCCGAGGTTCTCGTGAGCGGTCACGATGGGGCCCGATTTTCGAAAAGTAAACTAAACAAGTATCCCCACGCCTTGCATTCTATGAGAGCTTTAAGTCAAGAAAGCCCAGACCAAGAATGGTTAATGCACTCCTGGCCCATGTATAAGCACCGTGAGCGTGGTACTTCGTATGATGTCCTGAAACTTTGAGGGTGAAAGTGGGATGAAAAGAGAACGTTGAATACGTAATGAGATTTAGGTATGTATCATGAATATATTTTAACACAAAAAATAAAAATAATATCTGATGCCTGACCCCCCCCCAATACTCCTGAGTCCCTACAAAATGGCAAAGAAGGCCGCTGAGAAAATACATCAGCTACTGTCCGAGTCCGAGTCCGAATCAGATGTTGCTGCTATGTTTGGTGAGCTTGAAGATGTCGATGATGAGGACTTGGAGGGTTGTATTCAGGAGCTCGTTGAGCACGCTTGAAATGACCTGTGCGACCTGTGACGAATTGTCTGAGCAGTTTCGCTGCGCGTTGCTGCCGAGCAGTGTAACGAGGCATGATACAATTGTTGAATGTGCTCGTATGCCAGTAGAAGTAGCGTTAAATAAGTTATAAATAGTTTTTATTTCATCGAGATGTGTACAATCGTGTACTGCAGAATCTCCAAGTGAATCGGGGTAGTCAAATTTGTGACCTGTAAGGACTCGTAGTTCCCTGGCGACGGAAACCCTTTCTTCTTCACGTCTCATACCGTCACGGTACTCCATTCTTAGCGCCCCTGTCAACATTTCTATTCGCTATCGTTACCCTACAACGCCGCCCCCTTCCCACTACATATTCAAGTATCCATTCGCGTCGTACATTCAGTAGCAAAAAGCAGAATAGTGGTGTAGTTCTTCCCCCTTCCAAACTCACTCACGGTCCAATCATTCACTTCGAACTCGTACAGCTACACACAATGTAGCATCCTTACAGACCGATCAACGATCGATTCACGATTTTGAATCAGCGTCAAAATCCTTCAGAATCGTAAATTTGGATCGAGTATGAATCGTTAACTTTGACTCCCCCTAATAATTGTTTGGATAACTAGTGAAGAGTGACTCGCACGGTCGAAAGGTTGACCTACTGAACTGACTGAACTTCATCATCGCATCATCTACACTGCTATTATAAAATATACATAGCGCGCGCATTCTCGGTCTCCTCAGACTTAACCTCAAATAATGATTCGCATATCCTGATTCCTGCCAGTTCTTGATGTAAAAACAATTAATGTGAGGGCTTAGCACAGGATCTGCTGGAGCGTAACTTGAGGGACACCTCACATCTGGACTACTAAAACTGGCTGCTGAGTCTTGAATGAGCTTGTCTACTATGAATTTATTACACTACGACAATGTTTACGATGGCACCGGCACGGCACTGAAGAAGTCGAGATATAGACATCCACTTGCATGGAGTCCATACGAATACTTAAGTCATATATGCTGTGCACTTCAACCGAAAAGAAGAGGATGCAGGCCGCGGGGGTAAGTAGAAGAGGCAGATTGAGACAATGTGCTTTTAAAAAATCTGACGCAGGCACAAATGTCATTGACGTGAAGATTACTTACCACTTTTTGAATAATCTCTAGCGTTGAAATTGAAGCCAGCTGAAACTCAAGGGATATCAACTTAACCTTCACTAAAAACGGTCGTATTAGAGAAAAATCGCAACACAACAAAAATTCCACATATATGTAGAACAAATCCAGGATGCTCGCTTAAAAACTCAACCTCTCCGATATCATATGAAGCCCTTCTCAAGAGGTGTAGAAATGTCCCTTTACCTTTACGGGCAGAATGTAATTGTGAATTCAGCATTGAGAGAAGAGCTGCAAGTGAACAGAGAAGTCGCATCATCGTATGCGTATGCATATGCGTTGGGGCAGTTGTCCTCTGCATATGAGTAATCAGTCGTGTGCGGACAGGTAAAAGCGGTGATAACTACTCACTGAAGTAGCTGTAATACTCAACGCCTGACGAAGGGCATGTAGCAGGCGTATCATATTGACCAGAGCAGCAGTTGGGAGAATTTGCTGGATGTTCGGATATTCAGGAATAAGAATCTGAATGGTTCGACAAGATAAAACTCATACAGGGATCACCATCCAGGTCAGCCTCGCAAGCACTCTTGCACCCAACAGGGAAGCCGGTGGAGTCGTAGGGGCCCATGAGTGGTGCTGGACCTGAGCGTTGAAGGGTTGTCAGGAAATTGATCACATACAAATAGGGGTTGCTCACAGTCAGGCCCCAGGTCTACAGGGCAACTTGGAACGCCGCACCCAACATTATTTGTGACTTCGACAGGTAAATTATAGCCATCGACGAGGGACACTACGATACGATCGGAAGTTAGCCTGGACGGTGACTTTTGGCCTAAAATTTGCGCACCGTCATAGTAATCAACACCTCCCGCACCCAAGGTGAACTCGGCAAGACTGGCAGGAGGAACACCCTATAGCTTAGCAGTCAGAACCCAATTTCACCGTATACCAGCAAGCTAGTTTACCGTGCCGGTAGTGGGGTCGCACACCAGTCCTCCATTGCAACCGCCATCGACACACGAGTTCGGGCCAGGATTAGTACTGAAGTCACAGTCACGACGTCCCTATCATAATGTGAAGGTGGTGAGAATGGAGGAAAGTTATGATGCAAACCAACCCAAATTCGTCCAGCAGTCCAGTCGCTTGGAACCTATTGTTTGGCAGTTAGATAAGTCAAGACCGATGGGATGTTATCCATACCTGGAAGGTGACTGCAGTATACTCGGCAGCCTCCCAGCTGACTGGATTTCAGCGTGGGTTCAAGTTGAGGGTGTCAAATGCTTACCCAGTCGTGTATGAAGGCAATGTACCAGAACCCGTGAACATCTAGGCAGTTCTAGTATAGACACCATCGCTGATATTGCAGGGTTTGAAACTTACTGCAGGCCTGTAATTGCACCGTCATGATCAACACCACCCAAAGGAAGGTCGTGAACATACCAAATGGTGAAGGGACATGCATTGTATACAGTAATGGTGCGCTGAGCAAGCGCACCTGAAACCAGAGCGAGGGAAGACGCAAGAATATACTTCATGATGCAGTTCAAGATTGGAACCAAGATATGAAGATACCTTCGCTCTGCAGCTCTCCTTTTATGCTTTTAGTCAGCGCTTGAGAATCTGAAATGATACTGCAACATATGATGATCAGGCTAGGGATCAGAGACAGAACAACGTAGCAATTCCAATCGATTCGGTACCATGTGGGCTCTGGAGTACCAAACGTGTTCCGTTGGAGAGGCATGTCAAGTTAGCCTGTGCTCAAGGGAATGCAATGCTGTTCTCGTGGAGCAATCATCACAATATAGCAGAGCACATATCTGGAACTGTCGCAGCGTTCGCTGGGACTTGAATGCTGACATCCTAAATTTAGCGAAGAGGCCAGCATGACAAAAAAACGATACATGTGTAGATTCCATCACGGGGCAGGATCATCATCATATAACAGAGCACATATCTGGAACTGTCGCAACGTTCGCTGGGACTTGAATGCTGACGTCCTAAATTTAGCGAGGAGGCCAGCATGACAAAAAAACGATGCATATGTAGACTCCGTCACGCCTGCTCCAGGTTTCACGCGTAAAGCGAGGTGTCGTCCAGAAGACCACAGAAGTATGTCAGAAATTCGTGCTCGCAGATATAGTCAAGCTCAGCTGCGGATGGGTGACGTGCCCAGAGAAATGAAATATATCAGCCATGTGTAACTTTCACGTACTCAACCTCAAGTAGTCTAAACCGTGAGCTGTCTGATTGACTACACACCTGATGGTTGCGAATGACGCTTGAAAACGTCCGAGATGCACAAGGGCGCATGGCGCCCGTGTCTATAGCCACCGACGTGAGATACTGCCCGGGGCGCCATCAGCTGAAAAAGAGAATGTTAATCGTGATGTGTTAATCATTCCTACATCACGAATAAGCACAGCCCATGTAGACAGTTTAACTCTGAACATGGTCACGAATGGATTTCTAAAGACATCGAAAATTGGCATGGGTAATTACGGTAGTTTATAAGATACAGTGCATAGGGAACTGGAGACACACCTTGTCATGACACACTGTGACTGACTAGCATGATTATAGAAGCAACAAAGGCGCAACAAGCACTACCAGCTTACTGCAATTGATGCCTGTCGTATCCAGAAATGAAATATCCAATTTGAACTTTAACTTGAATGATTTGCCAACCAAACTGAAATTTCGGTGAAGGAAATCCACGACGAAGTTCAAAAGACTGAGAGGGAGTTAGGAACGATCCTTCCTATGTAAGTTCTGCAACGAGTTGAGAGAGTCAAATTGTGCCAGACAAGTAGCGCCGGCGGCCCGAGTTATTAATCGTCGGTAAGTTCCGGGAGCCCTACAACCCCGCCTTTGCCTCCCTACTAAGGTTGAGCTGGCACCGACTCGTGCCTCAGCTGTGGACCGTCTGTTCGTACTCTCAGCTAGAAGACTCCCATCATGATTGGTCCTCGATATATTGACTTAAACAAGCCAAATACTGTCAACAGGCCTGCAATGCAACTAGCTTGGATCTTGCGTACAAGTACAACCGGTTACTGTGAGCCGTACGAGATTGCCAGTGAGTCCCGAACTTCTTGTTTTGACATGGTGGCATCGCACCAAGTTCACGGATAGTTTCAATGCTTAGTTCTTTCTCCGTAAAGTAAGATCATGAATGAAGTGAACTCGTGCTATGTGACGTTGAGCTTGCGAGCATTGCGACGCTGGCACATTCAAACCCGCCTTCCATGATTTCCGATTTCCAAGCTTGCGCAAGTTGAAGATGGCAATATTTCAGGATATACTCTAATATAACTCCACAAATCGACCTTCAGGAAGATAATAATGTATACGCTGATTCACAGCAGGAAGCGGCGTGATGATGATGCTGTACTCAGTTCGGACTTCAGTGAGCGTCATGAAATTATATTCCTAGAAGTAGCCTTGTTCACTAGTACTATAGTTGTAATTCTGGTGGTCCGGGCTCCATTGGCTCATATTCACCTGGCTTATGACATGATCATATACAGATGTGGTGTCCATTGAACCCTTGTTCCCCGATGGCACATAGGTATCCCATTCATAGTCCTCCGTGCTGGTGGCAAGTTCCTGTGGTATAATGTCTGCCACATAGCGGACGCTGTTGGGCTCGATGAAACGTTCGTAGAGTATGGGGGAATATGGGTCTTGCATGTTAGAATCTGGCGGCTATCAATAAGATAGCCATGATGCCTGTGGATAGATTATGCTTACGATTTACTGACTCCATCCCTCCACCGTAGCTATAACGCGGTGGTGTTTCCGAACCGGGACGAGAGTTGCAAAGCTGGTGCTGCAACTTTGTGTTCAATATATAAAGCTCCCTGATCAGCCTCGCGGCTGGATGAACCAGTCAACTAATTTCCCGACCCCATGTCACCGTACACCCACCTTTCCTTAAAACGTCATGTCTCGTCTTGGGGTCTACTTCTCCGCTTGTTGCATGAAGAATCTCTGTCCGTACCAAAGAGAACCCGTCGACCTCCTTGTTTCTATACTGCTTTTGCAAGGCCGACTTGTTTTGCTTTGCCATTGCTTGACGAGGTGAAGGCAGATGGTACGGAACAAGATATATAGTACGTATCGTTAGTGTTATTCCTGGCGCTCTTATACTTATCTTCACCACGATTCTGCCGTACATAAATATTCTGACGTAGAAGGCGCACTTACGTCCTGCCCCCGGGTACAGCGGGATACATCGATATGCCTGGTGGGGCTTCTTTAGCGCCTAATTAACTTGGCCGCATGTCTCCGCTTGTTCGAGCGCTCAGCTATAGCTTGCGCGGCACATGACATACTTCCGTCATCGTCCGAAGAAGGTGATCATGATGATCGCAAGTGAGGTTCCGTTGTTTTTTAGGACCTACATACTGATAGGTGTGGCTCACTGCCTTCTTTGTTAAACAGAGAACAGTTGCACAGGCATATGGGCTCGGCTAACGTCACACCAGTGCCGGCTCAGGCAGTCAACATGAACCAGTGCTGTAAACCTAAATTACCCTAGTACGTAGTGCGCCTCATACCTCGTGCGAGACGCACAGTCATTTTGAAGCTTCTGAAGTTCAAGGCGCCAGGCGATAGCGTAAAACTCTGATCTTAGACAATTGCACCTGATTGCGACATGCAGCCACAGCGCTATAATTTCCGTACATCTCGCTCAGGGAAGTCATCCTTGGCCCACCCACCAATGGACAAGTAGTAGCACTAAAGCCGACTCCGACTTGAACAACTGATATCGCGCTCACTGGTGCTGTCATCGTAAGATTTTAGATGCTTCAATTGTGGTTGAGCGTTTAATTTGTTTCCGCGGAGTGCGTGCTAAATAACTAGCCTGTGTTGGAAGAAATGGAACTTCTAGGTCTCATCGAGGTCAGTCTGGTAAAATATAGGCTCTTTGTGATTTGTAGTGAACCCTCCATATTTCCATACATTGCATGACTTTACGCTTCACTTTCCTAGTGTCAGCCTACGAACATTCCGATGATGACGGTGGCAGGAAGAGGCGGCCGTGATTCATCTCTCGCTAGGACCCTAGACTGGGAGCCAGCGATGCAATTTTTCTTGAAGTGTTCGGAACACGCTGGTAAGAAATCAGGTTGGCGCTCAGCACTGGCATATGTATGACGCTCGTGTCCGTTTTTGAGCAGGAGGCCGAACTTCCTGTGAAAGCTCCAAAAATAGCATTTAGCTAGGCAGAGATCATTGGGCAGAATCCGCGATCAACGCGTGCATTGTGGTGCTCAAAAGCCGAGTATTTTTTCAGCTGTTGTATTTTGTCGATCAGCAACCCGGCGACTAAAAGTACTCCGAGCCAAAGCTGTCCAATCGATCGAAAGTGATAATCGATATACTTTATGTAAGCTTCCGTTCAGAGGTTTGACAAGACTCGACTCATTGAGCGCTTCTACTGAATTGATTCCGCTATGTAGTAAATACATACCTGGCGCTAACATGGGAAGCGATTTGGCATCTCTTCTCTGGAGTACTTCATCATGATGCCGGCATGAGCTACAGTCTGAGGCTCAAGCATTATTTATGTAATAATCGAGCTTCCATTAATTTGCAGCGAGCTCGGATCTGATACAGCACCAAGGACAAAATAAATTTAATGCATAGATCATGATGATAATATCGATACAGGATTAATGATATATACTAGTAGCACAGAAGTGGTCAGTGTTAGATACATGGAATAAATATCGATAAAGGTCTAGTGATATATGGCACGACAAAGGTCACGTTGGATACACGGAACGAACACACCGTTCCCCAGACAAATTACTAGTAGCGGCGGAAGGTCCCGCCTCCAGACATCCCAGCACCAGTTGTAAATGAACGATCCGGCATCATTGACATGTCAGAGGAAACTGGTGGGTTCCACACGCCAGAGGAGGGTACCACTGGCGCATGCCGTCTCATTCCCGTTAATTGGGGTCTTTCATCTACAAGGTCACTATAAAACGAATGCCAGTCAGTTGATGAGTGTTGGGCTTGCGCTGGGTATAATAGCTCAGTATTTCAATGCTGTATCTGGTAAGTGACGGAAGCAACTCACCCAAATGACTGTTGAAGTCTACTGTACTGTGATCTGGCGCCGGTGGCGGCGGTCCATGAAATCCTTGCGACATGGTGTGATGATAAAGATGCTTAATTGTTTCTGTGGCTGTGGTGAAGATTTTAACAACACCGCAATTGGCTGGGTCGCGAAATGGGTTTACCTTGGACAATGGTCTCGAGTCGAGTCTGAGGGGCCTCTGTTCCTCGAGATATGTCCCGAAGCAGTTTCTTGAGTTCCGCTAATGCAACAGTTTCCTTCGCTCTGTACTGCTGTTGCAACCTGGCCTTGTCCTGGGCTGGACTTGCACGCTCGGAGTTGGTATGATACATTTGAGGATGATCAGATGAATGCATGATGGAAGACATGCCAACACATAGATTGCCTTCACTTCTTACATTTATACTTATCGTGCTTCTTCGAATGACTCGGCAGACAAGGAGACACAGGGTCTCCGATAATGGCTCCACTCCCGTTGAAATTAAGACAGAGCAGTACACGATATCACGGCGGTCGAGGTTACTCGGAACGATACCATGGTCTTCCTTGTGGTCATCATTAGTTATGATCGGCTTAGTTCAGGACGAGTGCGCGATCCACGTTTCAACCTGTACCAATGTTCCTGTGTGGCAACTTCTGGACTCATGCGGCGGGCCACACAGCCATGTTATATACGAGTCAAGGCCCGCATCATGAATACGTGGAAAGTCGCTTGGGTAGAAGGAAACCTACCTCATCATGGTATAATGGCACCCGCTAACACCTTGTATGGTTGTCCAATGTGCAATGCAGTGTAGTTCTGTAGCCTTCATCGCTAAAGTTGGCTGTTGAAAATTGTAATGAGCAAGAAGTTGAAACCGAGGACTGGCGGTGGCAGTCAACTTGAACAACGAACGTTAATTACTCAGGGTTGATCGGGCCGAGTCCTTCGACAAACTTTTTTCAAGCCTTGATCTATAATTAGAGAATGATTGAAGCTAAGTCGAGGCGAATTATGTAGCCATTCCATCCGGTGGGCAGGATTGAATCAATACCAGACTAATTCGAGCAAGCGCCTAACCCAAGGTTGAGTGTTTTGCATGCCGGACGGTGGCCGCCAACCGCATCACTGAACCGCCCCTCGAACTAACAACTTACTCATCCCAACCTCACAGTATACTTATACTATTACTTTGCGTTAGGTCACTTCGTCCTAACGCAACAGTCGAACTCACCGTCAAGATATGTCGAGCGCACGATTGATTCGAGGGTTATTGAAGCGTCTGTGCCAAGTGTTGGCGACACTCGTCACTTCATCTGCCCAAAGACTCCGCATTCTCCTGTCTTGTTTTCAACGCTTCGTGACCAAGATATGCCGTTTACCAAGGCGCGGTACTAACTCTAACTCCCCCGCTACAGAGTCCTATACTGTCTCGAGCAGCATCTCCAGTGCACGGTGTCCGCAGGTCGCCTTGCCATTACCACTTCACAATGGGCAAATCACTTCCGAGTTAGTACCTTCAGCCAGCAGCACTCAGTCTCAATATCTGGTGTCGTCTTTATCACCACCCTGCACTATGCCCATTCCATCCATTCCACTGTAAGCTATTCCTCCTCGGACGTCTCTGCATACAGAAGTTAATAACACCCATCTCTTCCAGTGATTCCAGTATCACTGCCAACTTTATACCTATAGGTGCAGCTAATGAGCCACGATACGAGAATCGTCGTCCCGTGTACGTGGTTGCAGCGCTCTGTCATAATAGTGAACAGTCTTGAGGAGTCGCCCATCCAGAGAAAAATCTGTCAAGTACGAAAAAATTCCAGAACTCATGCGGGACTTTCCAAACCAGTGAGTTCATCAGCCAGGCAGTGTGTTAATGCGGATTACGAAATTTCTAGATCATGTCCCTGGTTGAACCTTGACTGGAAGGCATATGTACATCCCGAAGGCGCACTGTATCTGTACGACGACCGTCGAGTACGCATTGATTCACGAAAGGTCATATATATTCGTCGCACTGAGCATGTTATCTACAGAGAACGTTCACTGAAGCAAACATGGACAAAACTACGTTTCACTTGGTAAACGGATGTGTAAATGCGCTACACGACCTAGCACGCATAAAATCAGTAAATCTCGAAGATGATAACATCGAGTTGGTCGTGCATGTAGAGCAGGGTGAAGACAATACACCTGTTCCTTGTCAATACTATTTTGTCGACCATGTCACCCGGACTCTGTTTTGGCTTCACGAGAACGATCATGCAACGGACAACATTTTTAGTGGGTTGCAGGGAGTCTACGATCCGAGTCATATTGGTGCGTCATGTAGAGTTTATAACGCTACTAGTATGAACTAGTCATAAGCACATGCCTTGGAGGCTGAGTACTGGTTTGTCACTCGCAATTGTATGAGTTTCAGTTACTTCTCGCCAGAATAGCTTCAATTCAACTGTCTTTGCAGATCCGGTATTGAACATCCTCACCTGAGACGCCGAAATAGGACTCACTGCGAACGCTACCCCAACCACGAGCTAGAACGGGTCAAGCTTCTCAAGGAACTGAGGGGGCTCGTCATGTATGCGAGTGCAGGTACAGATCGCCTTAACCCGCTAACTCTATGTTATTTATGAACGTGATGCTCAGAGATCATCACTTCGGATGCTTCCTTGTCGCCTTTTGATGCTGATGAACTCAAAAGCATTTTGGAGCTGATTAGCCATCTCGAAGGTGCGACACCGTGCATATACCTTTGATTATCTAAAGTGACGTTACTACACAATTTCAGTGAATGCCAACGACGAGAATTCCCTTCATTCTAATTGCGTTGTTGGTAAGCACAGCTAAACATAGAGCATCCATCCTGAATATGCATTGTTCATCAACAGCGAGGTTCATGCAATACTTTAGTATGTTCTTCATTTCTGCAGCTTACCACGTCACTATGACTCATTCATTCTGAAGGTAGATCCAAGTTCTTCAACTTCTGTGGTCTACCTTGTGCTCGTCTCGACGCTGACAAATCTGTGCACCGTGAGGATATTAACTTCTTCTATCCAGTAACCATCAGTTTTTCATTTGCTCTCGATGCCATGCTGTTTTGGGCACCGCGGGCACACTACAATGATCTCCGAAGAGTGTGGGTGGATGAGTGCATCAACGCGCCGCGGTGGAAAGACTTCAGCAGAAATCTCATGGCGGAATGGACTGGGATCACAATCTACGTGTGTATCACTATGGTCAACATCTCATTTCATAACTTGACTTTCCTACCAGTCCACCGTCATGTTGGCCGTAGATGTGAGTTTCCTTGCAGTACCGAATGTGAACATCGGCCAGTCGCAGTCGGTCGGAGTCATTGCTACCTATATCTCAATTATCTTCATCACCGGGTCTTTGATTGTCTCACTCCTCCTGGCACGCCAGACCCAAAGATATGGTCCTGAATCAGCGGAGGGAGCAGTAAGTCTTTCAGCCTAGCATGTATCTTTGCGATACTAACTCATCACACCAGGCAGAGCTCCTGTCAAACATGATGGGGGCATTTTTCGGGATGAGGGCCCTTGCCACGATTCACAGTCTCCCTTATGCAATGCTCATGTGGGGGTAAGTAGGCCGACATATGCTCTCAAGCTCCCTAACCAGGATTAATCGTCATACGACTAGGATGATATTCTTTGCCATTTCATTATTGTACAACGTGTTCAAGTCTACGACGATGGCGATGCTGGCATCGGTCGTCACTGGGTCCGTGGTTGTCACCTTGTTCATATTATGGTTCGTCTGGGCTGCGAGAGAGATTCATATTTTCTCGCGATTGGCTAAATTCGTGTTACATTTAGTAGTAGGAGACACTTAACTGTATCGACCGTTGGTGGTATGAGTGTCAGAAACTTTACGCTGAATTTCTTCTCTAAGAACCTAGGAGTCAGACAGCTTCTTGTCGGCAACGCTTGGATGGGTATTGCTTCACATTGACCCATCTTGCCAACCCCGAGGTACATGTTCTTAATAAGTTCAGTTCGTTAAATCATGCCGTGGTGACCAGGCTATGTTGATGGGCGGCGACGCGCCTTGGTACTTGATTGGTCACGTGATTGGTATAGTCGACGTGTAACTTATATGTTGGAGTACTGGCTCGCGCCAAATATCAAGTTTAAGCAAGTAAGACTTTCCTTAGAACTTTCCCCTGCCTTTGGTATACACTACGGACAACAAAAAACTTGTAGGAATCAGCAGCAATGCGTTCTCGCACAGTTGTTGTGCTTGGGTGCACGCTCCTCAGCACTTCCTACGCGTCGCCCCCAGTCAGTGTGTCTTTGCGTTCCTCATTTAGTGCTGCAGATCCATTACTCGAGGCACTGTAAGTTTGAGCTACTCGATTCTCTCCTGCAGCTAACACCGTATCTCGTTGGCTAGAGAAACCGTGTCGCTTGCCTCACCAGAGCACCTGTTTCCCTTCCTTAATCATTTCCCCCTCCCGCTGAAACCCGGAACCACTCGCGAAGCTCATAAGGCCATCCTAGATCTCGCGGAAACTCATCTTCAACCTCCTGAACAAGCTGCCGTGAATATTGGACTGGCTTTGCATGCCGCAAGTCCAAAGCTTGCTGCGCAGGAGATACACAAAAGTGGTAGGGAAGGGTGCGAGGATTGGGTAGATTGGTATGGAAACGTTGCATGTGACGCAGACGAACTGAACCGCCTCGTCGAAATTTCAACCACAGTTTCGGATTTCGAGTCCCAACCGAAAGTGAAGCGCCTTCAAACGGATCACACTACTCCTCTTCAGCCCTCACTCAAAGCCTCAAGATGGACAGCAATACATTACGCTGATCCTATGTCACCTGCATTCAAATCTTTACATGACGTACTACTCTCTTTGAGTCCTGACGTGGAATACGTGCTACGCTGGGCTCGGCCTATCATTGCAGCAGATGGACCGTATTTATCTGGGTACGGTGTTGCACTGGACTTGAAGAAGATGGATTACCTCGCTGTAGATGACCGCAGGGATTCTTCCTCTACCTCTCACGGCCGTCCCTCTGACAGTGAGAGTGAGGAAGGAAATGAAGAAGATTTGCTGAGCTGTATTTTCGAGGCCATGTCATTTGTTGACGCGGAAACGGAGGAGAAAGCTGCCGCCAATGTTCCTTTGACTAAAGAGGAAATTCGAGGTAGCTCACCTGTTATTATTATATCACTTAACGCTCATCTTGCTCGCATGGCACAGATCTTGGCCTCAAAGCAACGTCTTTTCTCTCTCTCCTGTCTAATTCGCCTTCCCTCCAGTCATTTACTACATCATGCTTATCGGAGAAGTCACACTCTCCTCTGAAAATGCTGCGCACGCTGTCTGAGAACTTTCCGCTCTATGCAGCTCCACTTGCGCGCAAAGTTAGCGTCTCGGATTCAGTGCGAGACGAAGTGCATGGTAACTGGGGGAAGGCAATGATGGGTACGAACACGGTATGGGTCAATGGAAGGGTGCTGGAAGGCGAAGTTGGGATGTTTGGGTGCGTTCCTTTCCTACATTTGTATTTTCCCTCCCATTATTTCCACTCCCTACGCTACGCTGTCAATTCTATTCAATACTAATCCAAATAACAGGCTTTTACGCACTTTCGCACGCGAACGCGCTCTCATTCGTTCCCTCGTCGACCTTGGTCTATCGCGCGGGCAGGCAATAGAGTTTGTGATGCACCCGGTGCATTCTGGTCCGGTTGACCCACCTCCGTCGAAGAAGTCTAATACGCAGGTCAGGAGAGGGACAACGCTGGGTTCAGCGAAGCGATTTGTTCTGGACACGGACACCGAGACCGACCTCGGAGCAGAGACTATAACCTATGAGATTTCTCCGAAGTGGAACGACCTCCTAGATGGGATCGTCGACTCCTCAGACAGGTCAGAGGGGGGCAGTGTTATAGTATGGTGGAACGATATCGAAGAGGACACCAGATACACTGGCTGGGGGACGGATTTGACGCAGGTGGGTATATGCGCTCATTTGAGTCGTTTCCATGCTTTGATGGAGATATGCTAACTTTATTTTATTTCTGTTACCTGCATAGCTCCTCCGCACGCATCCTTCTCAACTCTTCAGTCCTTTCTTGCGCTTGCGGATCAATGTCATCAACGCCGTCCTCGCTCTTGACTTGTCGCAGCCTCGTTTCTATCCCCTCCTTGCAAGTCAAGTGGAGGGCATCATCTCTCGCGGGTTCCCTGTCAGGTGGGGACTTGTTCCAGTTGCTGCAGACGATGGGGATGGTGCGTGAGGAGACTATTTTTGCTCGCCGATAACACTCATCGTCACGCTCGCATAGGCCTTAAAATGGCGAGAATCGTATACTACATCGCACAGAAATTCGGTCGGTCACAACTGGCTTCGTTTTTCCGCTCTGTATGTCCTTCGATTTGCTCTCATTCTATGTTACTTGATGATTTCCTATCATAGTTATCCACCGCGCACACGCAGCAGCCTCTTGCTGCTCCGGCTTGGAGTGCTGTCCATGGGGCATTCAATACTCTTGGGGCACCAGATAATTTTGCAGACGTTGCTAGTGGAAAGATTCCCAGCGTTGAAGAAGCTATTGCAAATGCAAAACGGTGGACGAGGAGGCTTGGTGTGAGTGGCGATGATGGCGAAGCATTTGTGAATGGAAAATGGTATGAAGTTGGGGATAATTTCTTACGAGACTTGCAAACCGAGGCGGTTGCGCAGATGCAGTTACTGCAGGAGCTGGTAAGTGTTTTAGTTCTTTGCATATTTTCCATCTTTCTGACATCGCCATCTTATTCGCGTATGCCTTAGGTCTACCTCGAAGAATTAACCGGCGCTTCCATACCACTAATGTCGACGTTTTTCTATGACCTCCCTACAACAGTCGAGAGACGGAATCCGTACGTCTTCAGCAAGGCACCATCTTCAGTGCATACTCGTTCATCGAGCGCTGGGAGCCTCAAAATGTTCGATCTAGGTGACTTGAGCAAACGCACGGGGTGGAACTTACTCAAAGGTGCATGGGTGACTTCGGGTGAATCTTCACGTTACATGTCTAGCTTATTCGTTGCTAATTCTGTCTCGCTGCTTAGATACCGAGTGGACTCCGATAAGCATGGTTGTCATTGCCGATTTGGACTCTGCAGAGGGGGAGGCGCTGTTTCAGGAAGCTGTGACATTTATTTCAGTGAGTAACCTCTTCGTGCATCTTCATGGTGCTCTTGTGCTAAACATGTACAGAGTGGGGCTTCGCAATCACGCGTCACGTTCCTACATAACCCTAATGCCAGCTCAGCTGGCGGTAAAGTGTCATCCCTCATTGCCCATATTGGATCAACCGGCGACCTAGGCACGCTCTCTCCAGATGTGTTACGACGAGCGCTCGAAGTGGAAATGGAAGATGCTACACAGATCTTTAATGCCGAAGGAATACGGCTCCGATCGGATCCGCAAGCACACGCAGCGTTCCTGACGACGAGTCGCCTTCTCGCGCGTGAGGTGGGCCTTCAGCCCGGGGAACGGGCTATCCTGGTCAATGGCCGAGTGCGTCGTTCATTCGTCTCTCGTGGACCTTGTGGATAACAAACCCTCATGCATAGCTCGTCGGTCCTATCTCCCCTACTTCGGAGTTCGTTTCAGAAGACTTTGTGACGCTGGAAACTTACGAAATGAAAAAGCGAGTTGGACGCGTTGTGCAAGCTCTTGAGGCAGTTCTTCCAGATACAGAACTCGATGTGTACGTGCTCTTGACCTGCGCTGCTTTTGGGTTCTGATGTTGATTTTTCGTGTACACAGATTTGCATATGCAAACATAGCATCAGTGGCGTCATCGATTATCTATGCGGATCAGCAGCCAGATCCGAGTGAAGTCGGATTGTTTGACAGCGCACCGAAGCCCAGAACGAGGAGCTACAGACACTTATCGGGCAGCTACACGTCTGTGTTTTCTCATTGGCATGTAGCGGAGAAATAGCGAGCTGAACAAATAACTGCATTTACAGAAAATTCGAATTTGGTGCTCAAGAGGACGCGCTAACGCACCTTGTACTGCTGCTTGATCCCCTGAGCGAAGCAGCACAAAAGTGGAGCGCAATATTGGAGGTGAGTCCGAAATATAGCGTGGCGAAATCGCCAGGTTAATGTGGATGAACATAGAAACACGAGGAACTCTTCCCAGAGGTGTACTTTGAACTGTATCTCAATCCGACCCAACATTCGGAGGTATACAAAATCCCCCTGACTGGTATTGCCAAAACTCATTGGATTCACAGATTCCACTCAAACGATTTTACCGGTATAGCGTGGAGCCTCGTTTACAATATGACAACAACGGGTAGGTAGGTCTATGTTTCTGCCTATGATAGTACTGAGGAGTATTCCAGCCATGAACTGCCGGTGCAAGTAACCTTCAACGGGCTGTCCGCAGATCCAATATATACCCTTAGTATGGACGTCCCCCCCTCGTGGCTCGTTCGCCCACGGGAGGCACTCTACGACCTTGACAACATTCAGCCAAGCACGCTTCCACCCGACGGCCTTCATGCTCTTTTCTCGCTCGACTACCTCGTCGTTGAAGGACATGCACGGGAAACGAATTTCAACAGCCCCCCCCGGGGCGTACAGCTCCAACTTGCCACTTCATCTCTTGCTGCCGATCATACGCCGTCCGTAGTCGACGATACTCAGGTCGTCGCGAACCTTGGTTACCTGCAGTTCAAAGCGCGTCCAGGAACGTTTAAACTTGATATTCGCGAGGGCAGAGGCCGTGAGGTGTATGAAATGGTCAGCGTGGGGAGTGAGGGCTGGAACAGTCCTTCTGTGAAAGAATCTGGAGAAGAGTTGACCGTCACGAGCTTTGAAGGGCTGACGCTGTACCCAAGGTTGACGCGAAAGTCGGGTATGGAAAGAGTAGACGTACTGGGTGGATTAGAGCAACGATCAGATCATTCTCAGACTGTCGTGGGTGGTATTCTGTCAAAGTGGGTTCTTTATTTCATTACCGCCCACGTTTGTTCTGAAGGAGTCATCACAGGATTTCGTCTCTTTTCACATCACAGAGTGAGATCACGACTCAAGTTGCAAAGACGAGACCTAAGCATGCAGATATCAACATCTTCACGGTTGCTTCCGGACTCCTGTATGAGGTGAGTTCTCTTCCCACATTTACGAAGTTCACTGTCTCCAAGACTTACCTCTTCCAGCGATTCGCTTCTATCATGATTCTTAGTGTCCTGCGTAACACCAACAGCAGCGTTAAATTCTGGTTCATAGAGAACTTCCTATCACCTTCTTTCCTGGTCAGTTTGCGTGATGAGTTTCGGTTGCAAATACACCCCTCATTGTCATATTGCAGGAATTTATACCGCACATGGCTGAAGAATACGGCTTCCAGTATGAGCTTGTGACTTATAAATGGCCCTCTTGGCTTCGCGCCCAGAAGGAAAAACAACGCATTATTTGGGCATACAAGATCCTTTTCCTCGATGTTCTATTTCCGATGGACCTGAATAAAGTCATCTTTGTCGACGCGGATCAAATCGTCCGTGCGGATCTGCAAGAGTTGGTTGACCTCGACTTGCAAGGTGCACCGTATGGATATACACCTATGGGCGATGACAACCACGAGATGGAAGGTTTTCGGTTCTGGAAAACCGGATATTGGCGAGACTTTTTGGGCGGTCTGCCATATCATATCAGGTGGGTCCAACATCCGTCAGTCGCATGTTGAACGCATTTGACTCTTCTCCAGTGCCCTGTATGTTGTAGATCTTGTCCGTTTCCGCCAGGTACGTATAGTTGCTCTTCTGATGACCATCCTTTACTAATGAACGTTAGATGGCCGCGGGTGTACGTTTACCCCCTTCATGGTCTCCGAGGAATTTTGATGACATTCTGCTTTCAGGACATCCTCCGTGGACAATACCAGATGCTTTCGGCTGATCCAAATTCGCTCGCTAACTTGGACCAAGGTAAGCCATGCGAATTCCGAGAGGGTGCTGAACAGTGCTAACCCAAGCAAAGATCTGCCAAATAACATCCAAAGAGACGTGCCAATAGTGAGTCGATAATTGTTTTGAGTGATTCAGGTAACTGATGGCTACTAGTTCTCTCTTCATGAAGACTGGCTTTGGGTATGTGAAGCTCGAGTTATCCTCTAATCTAATACTAATGATGTGGCTAATGCAGTGTGAAACCTGGTGTATGTTGTTAACCTCAATTTCGATTCCTTCCTTGACTTTTATCAATATGCAGGCAGTAAAGATCGCCTTCATCGTGCCAAAACCATCGACTTGTGTCAGAACCCACTTACGGTCAGTCTTGCCAGATAACATTGGTGATCCATCTGACACATCGCATGGTATACGTAGAAAGAACCGAAATTGTCTCGTGCAAGGCAGATTCCTGAATGGGAGGAGTACGACAACGAGATTGCGCAATTTGCACGCAAGCTTGCTGCGGAAGGCAAGATTCATTCAAGCGTTGCTACCGCCGGTTCAGATGTCCTCGCGAATGCCGGATCGACCCAGTCAGCCAAAAACAGTGATATCGGAGGTGCTTCAGATTCAGACGATAAGGATCCTCAAAACCGCCATGATGAATTGTAGATATTTGGAATCTTGGATAGACATTGGCGATTTTGTAAAGGGACCTTTAGAGCGGCACTGGTTAATGCCGGAATTTGTCAAGGCTCTAGACAGTAACTCGGCTTTGGGCTGTGGCACACTAGACACAATCCAGAATGCATGATCTATGATTGTTTGGAAACCGTAAGTCTTCGGCCAATGTCAATACCGACTTACTTTTCAGGGCGCACTGATCTCATCATAAAAAAAAAGAACTAACTAATCTTCCTTCTGTTTCGTCTGCCTACGCGAGACTAGAAGGCCTCCAGTTGCGATCAATCCATCACGGGCAGTCCATTCTAGCTTCCCATCATATCGCGATTACCTTTATCTTGTGATCGACAAGCAAGAAAGGATTAGCTGAGTGTCGCAGCCTCGCGAGATTACTTGGATCAGCATAGATCAAGTCTGGGGCCCGAAATGACGTGGGCCCGACAGACGCAGCACTACTACGGCTACTTTCTTCAGAAGTTCGGATCGTTCAGAACTTCAGATAGGCTGTATCATGCCCTGTCCTCCGCGGTCAAACTAACCCTGCCCTTGCCACGTCACTACTAGCGCCACACAGTCCAGCCTCACACCGAAGTGAGTCAGCATTTCTGCATCATGACACCGAGCCCAGCGTCATTGTCTGGTACATATCATACAATGATACTTCGAAAGGAATAGCGAACTCGGATCTGTTCTGGAGCCGCATCAGCCTATTTGCGTCAGGAGTCAGGACTCGGACCGCTTCATCTTAGCCACGTCACTCAAATTTCCGGCACGAGCAAGTGGTCAAGGCCCGAGGGCCATTAGATTGGTGTGTCGCAGCTGATTTCATCAACGTCACACGCTGAGTGCTTGTGAGCGGCTGGCTTTTCATTAGAGACGCTCGCATTGGTAGGTTTGACGCGCAGCCGATATGGAGGGCATGAAGAGTACACCGCCAATGGGGTGGACGACCGTAACAGGGTGAGAGGGCATACTGGATACGAGTGTGGTGCGACGAAGTTTTCGTGAGATTGACTTTGGTTGTTATTTTCGTTCGAACAACTTGGGTTCCGGTCTTTTGGTTATGTGGGTGCGGCAACCTGCCTGTCACTGGTCATCATTTTGAATCGCATCAGTGATTCATTATACACAATGCAATTTAGAAACGTGAATGTGGTGAGTGCTCTTACGAACGAAAAGCGAAATACAGATCATTTTGTTGTGGTTGAGGAATCCCGGAAGCTTGGCTTGCTTGTCTGCATTGCGTTGTCCTCGTGTTCGCTTATATATTTACAGATAGCTGTTAGATCTTGATTCTTGGAAGATGAAAAATTTAAAAAACAAGGCACATAGTACCGTAAGTACGTGTGATAGGGGAAGTAAGGACGTAACGAAACAAAGATATCTTCGCTAACTATTGTCCCGGTGATCGATGGTCTTCGCCATGACGTTGCACTCCTCGTGCACGCGGATCTTGCACTGGCTTGCATCCTTGCTGTGACAATATGTCTCTCAGCCATGTATACCCAGAAATAGTTCCTCGGCACCGACAACGGCGAAAGCGGTCAAAGATGAAACGCATAAAAACACTTCAAACTTCAATACTATACAAGCGTGCGGTGTATCTTTCAGAAATTTTAATTGACGAGATGCTGGGTCTTCATGGTACGAACTCGATGCATAGACCTGTTCTTGTGGAGCCAGAATCGTGTCTTATCAGGTATATTGTAACGCGAATAAGGTCTTATCGTCGAGTGGCGGTTGATATGGAGTGATATGAGATGTGGGAAGGAAGTGACCTTGGGCGTAAGTAGGTGTTAAAGGTTGTGGGGCAGGAGCGGTGGAAAGAAGTGAGGGCACCGCAGCCTCGAAGGTGCGTCGCGTCCGTTTCATAGAGTTTAAATGAAATCCGATCGGTGGGGAAGCACTTACGCAACATGTACGGACAGAGCTCCACTCCTATCAGCAGGTGATGCGTGCAGATTTCATAAACGAAAGATGGAATAGGAAGTAGGAAACGTTTTGGGTGACGGACGCGTGAAACGAGGCGTCTAGGAAAGGTCAAAGCTGCGCCGTGCGAGATCAAGCTTGACGGAAAGGGGATACCGGGGGGAAAAGACCATTGGCGTACTAGGCACGGACGATAATAGAGACTGATGCGGTTGGGACCAGTAGGCAAGGTATTATTAAGATAAGGACAGTGTGAATGTGTATTGTTCTTGTGACCATCCTCGTCCGAGCAACGTTGTAATTGCGTCAGTACATCAATGCAAACTATAGGGAAGCACAGTAGGGGTGTAGGTGATTGTAGTCTAGGAGATTTGCCAGCCCAACGACAGGAACCACGACCGAGCTCTTGCCGTAGGTTATTGTATTATAGTGGTCCGGGCATGAACATGACAAGTACCACAATTGGGAGGGCCACGAAGCCAGCCATTCTTTTTGTGTCGCTCCTGTTGCCCTCCTGTGGACAATGTGGAAGATTCCGAAGAAGAAGCAATGTGAGCTGGCAAAGATCCCGCGGGTGGAGCACGGTGCAGATATAGAGGATCTGCACAGGATTCCTGGCGTAATGAACCGAAACCTAATGCGGATCGAAGGCACGAGAACCATCAAAACTACAAATAACTACAAATAGTATCCAAATCTGGACTTATTCAGACTCCGATTTTTAAAAATTGTGACGGAAATACCTTTTATGGAAATGGTCACAACTGCGCTGTGTCGGAGAACAAAAAGAGCTCCATGTGTCATCTTCAGATATCTAACCTCCCACGCTATCCTCGTTTTTTATTCCTCTCCCAACTTTCATCGTCCTCGTCGTCTTCGTCGCTGTGCTCGACGTACTCACCATTTTCTTCAACGTCCTACCTTTTCCCAAATGCTTCTTGCACACAAACCACACGCACTCCCCATCATGTCCCCCAACATCACCCATCGTCGTCATCCTTCCGCTCCTCCGGCAGTCGTAGTTCAAGCAACGAAAACACCTGGCTTACTCTTCGTCTCAAATCAGCCCTCACGAGCTTTAACGCCCCGTAATCATCCCCAGCAGCCTCAGAGCCATCCTCAGAAACAATTTCGCTCTCCAAAGGCGAAAGGTCGCACACCACAGCCTCAAATTCTAGACGCTTATTCACCCGATGACTCCGCAAAGCCTGCTGTGCAGAAAGTTTCTCCTGACATTCCTGCCGCTGTCGAGAAGAAGTTCGTTTCTCCGGCTACACCATCTCCGGACAAGTCCGCCAGAGGTAGACAATCCAAGCCGCCTAAAGATAAGGGAACGACTAGGTAATTATGACCCCTTTGTTGTTTACACGCTTGTAACCTTCCTGACTACGATCATTTGTCGCTTGTAGAAGCTCTTCTTCTCAGGCGCAAGCTCGCCGCAGCAACATTCGCCAGCCTTCTCCACCTATTCTCTCGCAGGTAGAGGGTGCACCATCTTCATTAACTCAAACTTTTGCGCATCACAACAACAATCCTACATCCAACTCTTTTGATCCTTTCGTTGTCAGCTCCGATTCTGATTCGGACAACCGCTTACGTACAATCATGCCTTCGACGGTAAAGACTCCTCCCCCGCAGAGTGGCAAGCTTGCTGCTCGCCGCCGCCGTCAGCAGATCACTACACCAACCCCTGCCACTCGTGCAGTTGATGTGCCGCGTTCTAATATTCAATCCAATCGGCCCAACATATCTCGTTCAGCTCCCAGTCAATCTCCTGCGCCACTCAGAGCTGCACGCCGCGCTTCCGGTGTCTATGGCACAGAATTCCCCATCTGCGACGACACCACTGACGTTGATGATACATCTCCATCAACCCCCACTCGTGAGAAATCTGCGGCAACTTGGCAGCAGCTTGCACAAGGTCCCCGCACAGCGCCCTTAAATTCGACCACGGGCTTTCCGTTTGGTGGGCATCTGAACTACAATACTCCCTCTCCACCCCGCAGACATTATAGGACGCCCAGTGAGGGCGTTTTTAACATGTCCTTTGATGAGGACATGACGTCGACTTCGGATACTTCTGAAGAACAGAGGAAGTTGTTTGGCTTGATGCCAAGGAAGCACGGGTCGGTTGGACCGAGTGTCACCCGCGCTGGCAAGGACAAGACTGGGTTCTTCGCGAGTTCAGTGTTCCAAAATTCGCCAAGTCCCGACGAGTTGCCTCCACCCCCTTTTTGAACGTCGTTTATTTTTATCTTGCGCAATCACCAAGTGTAAAGGTTGGTGTGATTACCATCCTTCTCGCGGCAATGTCACTTATCATTGAACAGCAGCTTAGATTTTTCGTACCGGCGAACAGCCCCTAGACTAATATCACCTCATCGCCAACATAATCACTGCATCTTTCGCCACGGAATACTTTCGAACGTACTTAATAAACCCTCATCGCGCAAAAGTCGACACACCTTGCTTCAATCTTCCGTGGCGCACAGTGTCTTATACCTCTTTTACCGATATCATTATCCTTTCGAAGTCTTCCATCTGGCATTGGTTCTTTCGTGGTCTTGTTCTCTTGGGCCGTTGGCTCGAATCCATTCGCCGCTCTGCACTTGCTTGTCGTATACTCCGGTCTATTTTTCGGTCATGGTCACACGCACAGGACACACTCGCGGCTTTTTATACCAGATGTATTACATCTGGGTCACCGTTCAGTGGCGACATTCATACCTCGCGCGCTGGCGGTTCAGTTTCCATCAATTTCTTCTCACCTCTCAATGTGTCACTACCACGGCTCAATACCGCATCATCATGCTTTCGCAACATCGCATTGGCATTTTCTTATTATCTCGGCCCCAACTCGCGGGCTTTGTATAAAAGGCGGCACTAGGCGCAGACTATCCACTACATAACGACAAAATCTTATCATCAAGTCTCGCGCCGTCTGCTGCGTATTGTGTATATGACCCTTCCAGCCGACCGTGCTTATTTATCTATCGGCCTCGCGTCCATGCGGGGGGTCCTAGCATTTTCACCTCTCAGCGTGTTCTTGGATCTTGGGACTCGTCTTGTGATATTCTCCTCTTTCTTCTTTCTCTTCTTCTACATTTACGGTTTTTTCCTCATTCCTGACAGTCTTCTTCTCTCGGTTTCCCCTGGTTTTAATATCGTATCATTTCCCGGCACCCGCTTGTGTTTTTAGTACGATTCCTTGGGTGCTTGGGTTATCTATTTCTTCCCCGTTCTTCTCTAGTTCTTTCCATATTCTCCCATTCCCATCCTGCTCCCAGCTGCCGTGCTTCCTTTCCCGTTCCGCCAGCAGCTTTTATTTTCAGATCACACAAAGGTGTATCAATATCTTGACCCAGCATCCTGGGACTGTCACGTCGCATCATTAACATCCCTCACCTTTTGTCAATGTGCTATAACCACTTCATTTTCTTCGGCTCCCAGCCCTTCCATGTTCCTTACTCTTGTTCTCTGTTCATGATGCGACATGGTTTTCCACTATATAGCATGTCTGGGTGTACGTCTCTTCTGTTACATTTAATAGTGTTGTATATTGACCACATTTTCGATGCAGTTCTATCATACGTTCCTATTCTGCCGTGCACAGGCGTGGATGTACATACAAAATCTCCTACCCGCTGCTTCATAGGCTGTTTTTCTATCACCAGCGCCCGCCTGTGCACCTTCCATCCGCCATTAAGATACAGTAGTTATACTCACACTCTTTATACACAACATCAACCCGTACACTCTCTACTGTGTTAAGCAATATAGACCTTCATTGACCCATGGTCAATTATCTGCGAAAGCTGGTGAATGAGCGCTTGAAATTTGAAACATGCTTCGCTTTCGACCGAGTCATGCGAACGTGCTATCATGCAGATCAGCACCGTCGAACAAATCTAGATATCTCATCTCTCGAATACACCCCCGAGATCGCACAGCTCCCTCAGCCGCAGTTTCTTCCTACACCACAGACACACTGACGATGGGACGCGGAAAGTACCCACACGTCGCCGTCATTGGCGTTGGGGGCGTCGGGACCCAGGTCATGGAACAGATGAATGCAAACCCGTTCCACGGATTTCAGCTCGTCGCAGTCTGCTCGTCCAAGCGTATGCTCATCTCCACCAAAGACACCTGCCTCAAACCCGTAGCATGGAAAGACGCGCTGAACGCCAGCGAGACTCCGGTCGACTTCTCCGCTGTGCAGAGCGCGCTGCGGGAGCTCGCGGAGCAGGGCGAGACGGCTGTGTTTATTGATAATACGAGCTCGCAGGCTGTGGCGGAGATGTACCCTGGGTTGCTGGATGCGGGCATCGCTGTGGTGACACCGAATAAGAAGGCGTTTTCGGGGGAGGTGGCGCTTTATCAGGGTATCGTGCTGGCCGATGCTAAGAGGGGGAAGTATTTGTATGAGTCGACGGTGGGTGCAGGGCTGCCTATCATCTCGACACTAAAAGATCTAGTAGAGACGGGGGACAAAGTGAGTTTTTTTTCGCCTAGTGGTGCGATGGATGGATGGCGGCTGATTGTATTGATGTTATGTTGCGATCATTCAGGTCCTGAAGATCGAGGGCGTTTTCTCGGGGACCATGAGCTATATCTTCAACAACTTTTCTGCTGTTGAGGGAAGCAACGAAAGTTTTTCCTCGATAGTCAAAGTTGCCCGAGCACAGGGATACACGGTATGGTTTGGCTTCTTCATCTATTTTTTATCGTGTAGCGCTCAAGCGCCTATCGTCAGGAACCCAACCCGGCAGATGATCTGAATGGCGCAGACGTCGCCCGGAAATTGACGATCCTCGCGCGTATCATTCCAGAGATGAAAGACGAGCAGGGAAATTTCCCACTGCTGCACGGGTACCGTTCGGTAGAGACCACTTCCTTGATCCAGGATGCCCCTTCAAGTGCCGTTTCCAACGGGGACGAGTTCATGAAGTGGCTTCCCGAGCAAGACGCGCACTTTGCACAGATGCGTGAGCAGGCCGCAAACGAGGGCAGCGTCCTCCGCTACGTAGGCGTGGTCGATGTGAAAAACAAAATCGTAAAAGCCGAGTTGGCGAAGTACGTCGACTTGATTTCGCAAGCCATCTTTCATTCTGATCGACTTTTCAGATACCCGAAGACTCATCCGTTCGCAACCTCATTGGGAGGATCGGACAATATCATTATGTTCCACACTGAACGCTACGGGAAACGACCTCTCATCGTCCAAGGTGCAGGGGCTGGCAATGATGTGACGGCTATGGGAGTCATGAGCGATGTTCTAAAGTTGATGAGACCGTAAAGTGAAATGCAACAATCAACTTGTAATGTAACAACCATCAAAAGGGACATTGAAAGGTCTAACGGCATGTTGTACAATTAATCTGTGCGAAACGTCGGTATCAGGGGTACTGCAGGATGAACTCCTTCATGGGCTGTTCCCAGCTACACGACGACAGACCCGAACCCCCGCATGTATGCAACATGATCGACGGCAGCTTCTGCATGATTTTCTTCAGACCATGCTGAGTGTCCGAGATGCTCCTCGCCTCGATCGTTCCGCGACTCCGCAACGGCATGATGTGCGATAGGTTCTCCAAGCGTTTCCTCTGACCCTCGTTAGCATCCGATATAACCGCCTGCAGCACCTGGTTGTACATTTTGCTGCTCGGAGTCGTGATGTTCGCGAGGAGACCGGTCGTCTGGTTGAATACGATGCTGGTGAGGATCGGATAGAAGTGGACTAGGGAGCCGGG
>LVVM01004185.1:25241-52077 GCA_001882365.1 Rhizopogon vesiculosus | reverse complement strand
ACATCACGTGATGTTTACAGAAAGTGCTTGAAGTCTACCTTATGTAATTCGCTTTTTCGCTCACGTCAGCCTGATTACATAATAAGACGCGAGTAGCAGTCCTCCGTCGAACTGACCAATGTCATCTCCTTGCTCTTGCGAAGATGCGATGGAGTGTAAGAACTGTGAACTAAGACAACGTCAGTTCTATTGCGACAACTGTCTCAGACACCAGTACGCAAATCATCTTTCACTTACACAACTCCACCTGACTGCGACCTTACCCGAAACGCAGTCTACGCGACTTTCGCCTTCAAACTCATCATTTTTCTTCTGACAGAGATGAGCATGTCGCTCGTGCATCTCGTGCACTCAAGCCTATCGAATTTGTTCGCATCCTTCGGGCAGAAATCGCAAGAGCGGACCGCAGCCTCGATCAATTGGCAGATAGCCTTGCCAAAGTGAGAAGAGACTGTGAGAGCAGTGAGTGTCTTCCGCTTTATCAGCTGTGCTATCCTAAAGTATCTAGAGCGCGACCGCCTCCGTACTCTCCGAGAGAACATTGCCCAGCGCAGGCAGACGCTTAGCGCTGCACGCCTCCTTCCACCCCATTCGCAAACACTGAGCAAGGAGTCCCAGGAGCTTACTATGTTAAGCCAAACTATTGCTAGAGCACGCTCAGGGCTTGTTCAGGAGTTAGTGGAGGTTTTTCACGTCGTCGAAGTCGGAGGACGACCTGCTGTAGGCGGCCGACCAGGCGCAAGGGGGGAGTGGACAATTGGTGGACTGGTTCTTCCAGTACCGGGAGATGTTAGACGTACGTCACAAGTTTTTATGACTCGAAGGATTTTACCAGACAAGACGATAGGATACCCACCAGATCACATCAACGCTGTGATAACTCATACCATCCACTTTCTGGGACTTCTTACTTTCTACCTTGGCATCAAGCTCCCTTTTGAGGTTTCGTGGTCTTGTAGAAGGTTTGGCGTTGGTATGCCTTGGATTGGAGCAGGACGAGGGAGTGAATCCTGGGCAAAGTGCGTCTACACTCTTTCCTTTCTATCTGTAATTTTTACTCATCATTTTCTCTTCCGATGCGTAGATGGACAGCCAAACATCCTCTACACTTGACCTCCAATCCTTCCTCTGTACCATCTTCTCCTTCCTCTTCGCCCTCCCGTACACCACCCCCCTCATTAGCTGATTCAGAAGCTCCAGAACAAAGTCCTGCACATGGGCAAAGTCAGTCGTTCACTACGGGCCTTGCGATGCTCCTCTACAACGTGTGTTATCTCGCTCATACCCAAGGTGTCGAGATTCCGTTGTCCCAAGCGGGCGACGCGTTGAGTAATTTGTGGGCTGTATGTTGTAGTGGAGAACTTGGGCGGTGAGTGTCGTGTCGTGTCGTGTCTTACCTTTAACATCCATAATTTCGGAGTCATTTTTCGGCGTCTGGCTTCTAATTCTTAATTTTTATATTGCCGTACAATCGACGTTCTCTTATATGTCGCATTACAGTCGGTCTCACTCTACCACCCCGCTCCTCTTTCCTCCAACCCCTCCCTCGTTCACGCTCGATTTTGCACAAGTCTTGCAAGCTACTGCCGCGAGTCCTGCTCGAGCAGCGCGAATACGGCCAGGACGTTCAGCGCCAGGAGTTGGCATCGGGAGAATGAGGAATGAACGGATCATGGAGGAGGAAGATGGTTGGGATGTAGTGGAGTTTGGTGGTGAAGAGGGATTTGGATAACTGGATCAATTGCCAGTGAGGGAGATGGTGACTATAGATGCTCGGGGCGCTTGGACTTTTGGATCTGCATCCATAGTGAGTACACGTGTATAATCACCGTCAGTCAATCGTGGTAGGCCCTGTATCTTATCATGCTAGCTTTGTATCAACTTAGAAATCTATTATGGCGGCGCCGATATGCATGTATCTTCTACCTATATACCTTCATATTGATTTTTAGACTCTCGGGAGCGTTCGGCTGGAATCGAATTTATAAAATTGTCTTCTGAAAGATTATTGACCGCCTCTCAAGCGATAGCTATCAAGCTATAGCTATGAATGACTACAGCCACATGGTGCCGACTCATTAACAGGCTAAGGACAAACGTGGAATAAGAGGCTATAGCTTACGCCGCTTCCCCAATCCGCCCTGACCAGCTGCTGCACTTTTCCGCTTGACGCTCTCCACGAGATTCTCAAGACTGGCATCATGCACCTTTCGGGAGACGGCCCGTGCGTTGTTTTCATCTTCAGGATCTCTTCGCCTTTGGTGCTTGGTTCGTTCATCGAGAAGGGCCACCATATTTTTAGTCTTTTTGAAGCTGTGAAAATATCAGCGAACGGTGATAACGCAAGGACAAAATACTGACTGAGGATGGCTGGGATCAATGGCGAATTGATGATCCTCATGGATTGCCTTGAATCGATCATCCTTGACGTCGACAACGAAATCGTCCTGGACTTCATCATCTTCATCGTCAGCTTTCTTTTTCCCCATTCTCTTTCTCCGCCTCTTCTCTGCCTTGATACCAGACTTTGTCTCCTGGCGTGGTGCTGGCTCATCGGTGTCCAGTGTTCTTGGGGCTCGCTTCGTCAATTCAACCTCACTGCCGCTGCCACTTGCACCCGCGAAGAATTCGTCATCAATACCAGCAGCTGCTGAAGCCTTCACTTTGACCTCCTCTTTTCTTTGTTTACGCTTCTCCTTCATCTTCCTCTGATACTTCTCCATTGTCGTCTCATCCTCGGGCTTTTTGACATCAGTCAGACCAGGGGTGAACGTGATCTCCATGTCGATATCGTCGGGTTTTCCTGCCTCGTCATCACGGCCCCACCCCTCTGGAAGTTCGTCATCGTCACCGCCAAGAAGCAACGCGCGAAGCTTGTCTCTCTGAGCGTTTTTGTGGCCCCCTTTCTTCGAAGCAAGATCCGCGTCGTTATCGGACTCAGATGATGACGCGATATATGCCCTAAAATCGGCTTCTTCAATCTCTTTCTTGGTTAGTGGTCGTCTAGTGATGTGATTTCGCTCGGGATCATCATCGTCCCAAGTAAGCTTCACTTTTGAATGACGGAGAGCCTGGAGAGTGATCGCAAGGTAAGAAAGAAAGAATAACGGTGGAATTGCCTACATCTGTGACGAAATCTACTGCTCGATACCGTGTTCCAGGATCATCTGTCGCCTCGTCGCTGTATATTCCCAAATTGAGGAACCTCGGCAGGTGAGGTCAAATTGCACTCACCGACATTCGTCCCCGAACACCATTTCATCGGGCACAAAGCTGAGATCAAACACATTTGCTGAGCGCTCAAGCTCAGTACCTTCGAGTTCGTTATAGATGTGCAGAGCAGTTTCCACGGCGTCGCATTCAACAATTGCGTAATAATATCTTCAGTATGTCGTTCAATACTGGAGCAAAACATTGAGGGGAGGGTAGACCGTAGCGCACCGTAATCTCTCCAGTTGATAATTTCGCAGAGCATCTTCATCGTAGTCTGCTCCGCCTCCAGTTTCGTAAATCGTCTGTTCATTGACGTCCTCTTCGGTTTCGATTTTCTTCTGCTTGAAAAGCTCCGTAGGCGGGCCCTCCGTCTCCTCCCTTGCAATGCGTTGCTTTCCGAACTCACTTGGATATACACGGACGCTCAACGCCTTCCCTCTTGCGACAGCCATCTTTGAGCTCTTCCCATTCTTGACAGATTTCTTGTCCTCGGGTTGCATTGGTTGAAGGGTAGTAGGCGCAGCTGGGGAGAGTAACGACGAGAATATTTTGTAAAGATGCGCTGCCCGGACATGGTCCCAATCAAGATTAACAACGGCCAGCCTTCTGGTCTTATCCGTAGCTTCTTTACCGTCGTCTTCGGTCGGGACTGTCCTCGCATATGCAGCCGCTTGTGCGTCCAGATCGGCAAAAGTGTTCTCATCAAGGTCGATTTCGCCTTCTTCATTGAGGTCTCGGCCTAACGTGACAAATCCACCGGCGTCACTCTCATCATCAGAATTTCCTGTCCCTTGGCTTTCCGCCTCTGACTCGGAGGACTCCATGAGAACTCCACCACGAGCGTAGTCAGGTAACAAGGAGGAGGTCGGAGGATCTGCCCCCTCATCTTCATTTTCTAAGCGATAAAACCGCCTGAGGTTGTCTTTATCATGAGTATCCGAAATTTGACGACCGAATTTATCCACCCTGCCTGTAATCACAATGGAGAAGTGAGAAGCAAAAAAAGGAGATAAAGCTTCTAGCGCACCTGGTTTTTCATGTCTTTTGCCACTTTGTTTCGACTTCTTCTTCCCCGTTCTGTCTTCTTCAAAAATTCCTTTGAAACGCTCATCAACGACAACTTTTGAATGGTGTTTCTTTGGTCGTCGGAAACGAGGGTCAGTCTTCAACCGCGCAAATCGTGGATCAGACATGGCGCATCGACGAGGAGACCAGCCAAAGACACGATAGTGGATACTGTGAAATGACGAATAAAAACGAGTACATGAACCCCAGCGAAAACTTACATGTGATTGAGTGCGGCCTGTCGTGATGAACCTATTGCGCAGACAAATGAACGGGTCGAGTACGAAGGAGTTGGACCTAGACGTTGGAACAAGTAGATCCGTTAGATCATATGTAAATGAGTGCACAATTGCATTCCCGATGTTACCACGTGATCTTGCTTTTACAGTCTTCGAAGTTCGACCTGCCTTCACTACACACTACCATCGCAAATGACGCGAGTGACGACGTCTTCCGACGATGCAAAGGAAGACGCATTCGCTGGTCTACGCATCAGTATCCTCGGAACTAACCAGAAAGTTCCCCAGTGGGTTCCAGTGACATTGGTGAGTAGCCTTTGATACATAGTTATAAATCAATTGCATGGACTCGCAGTTCATTCATATGTACTCCAGCTGGCCTTTTCCTCTGCGGCCCTTGTAGCGCCAATTGTCATGTTGCGACGTTACAGGCGCAGTACCATCGCACAGAACCTTCAGGAAGCTGCTCCACCTCCTCGGAGACGTGGACTGTCCGTAGTGCCTCTGCGTTCTCACTCTCCTCCCATACGACCCCATCCTACCACACAAACAAACCCGATTTTGACCCATCCGCCACCCCTGAAAGGGCCCGTCCCGAACAAAGACACTGCCGATCAATTCTTCAACGCTCCTTTATACACCTTCAAAGCATTCGGCATAGCTACAGCTCTTGTTACACTGGGTGCGACAGCTTCTATTTGGGGAGTAATGAAGGCTCTTAGGGCTCGTGACGTACGTCTTTGCATCCCATGGTGTTTCTTTCCTGAAACTCAGGCGACTTCTTCCCTACAGATCGACGAGTTTGCAGAACGTATGCGGCATGCGGTGCTCACAAAATTACCTGTCCTCTCTTACCGAATATATCGACCAGCTGTACCTGATCAAGATGGTGGCGATGTTTTCCCACAGACAAAAATTCCCGTCCCTGGGTCTGGTGTAGAATGGAACTGGCAAGAAGCAGAAACTCGTCTTAGAGAAGCCTTTGACAAGGATGGGTTCTATGGCTGGGCAACGGCTGTTTTAGAAGAGGTAGAGGCAGAAGCAACGGTCGAAAGAGCAAGAAGGGGCCTTATTCAAGATCAGGAGAGACAAGTCGACTAGATGATTAATATCAGATGTGATAACTGGGCATGAAGCATGTGTATATCATGGTAGGCATAAGTAGAGATGCAAGAGAAGCGTGGTTCATGCAGCGATGCGACATCCTACCAAGATGTCCAGTATTTTGTAGCCGTACAGTGAGAGCTTCCTCTATGCCTTGGCAGCCTTCGACAGGCTCTTCCTGACCACATCTCTCCGCTGCTTCTTTGTAACCATGACGCTAAACCGTTCGAAGTCATTCAGTGATCGTCTCTTCTCCATGGCAGCACGCTTCTTGGCCCATGACGAGGACTCCCACTTAGCAACGAGACCCTCCTTGTCCACTTGCTTCCGAATGACACCGGACCCTGCGCCGCGAGGAAGTTTTGTTAGAGTAAATGGGGTGAGGGTGAGGTGGCGGTAGGGGAAGGATTGACGCGGCACATCGGTGGTCGGGCCGTCAATAATGGCCTATTCATTAGAATGACAGAAGTAAATTGAGTATGTAGAAATTTCTGGCTGGCATATCGTACTCTACGCACCCTGTTGTGGTCTATGATCTCAGCGATAACGGCAATCTTGCCTGCACACGGACCGGACTTGAGAAGGACCACTGTTGACCCTTAGTTCATCCAGTGAGACACAAGTTGATAATAGTCGTACCTCGTCCAACCTCGACGAAACGCTTGAAGGTTGAGTCCTACATGAACAACAATATTAGCATTTGGTTCATTGAGCCCCCGGGAAACGAAGATCAATCGTTGTGCGCCTAGAATAATCTGGGTATTCCATCCAGGCATCGACTTCATCAGACTTGTATCACGTCCATCCATCTCAACCTCGACCCATACTGATCCAGAAAATCTCAGAAGCGGCACGATTCCTGATCAAAGGTTCGGGAACAAAAGAACAGCAACTTACACTCATGGGGGGATTGCTTGAGGCTGTCGTTGTCGTCGTTGCCGCTGGTTCGTGCGGTTGAGGATAGTTTGTCGGAGTTTCGCACGGGATTTGCCGAGAGGTTCCCAAGCTTGAACGAATATACGCAAGTCAAACGAATGTTCAAACTCATGTTTCCTACCTACTCAGGACTGCAAATATGAGACTGCAAATCCCACTCATGGAAGGACCGTTAATTTTTGACACGAAGTCATGTTCTCAATACTTGAGACTCAAAGAATATGTCTCGAGAGTCAAGAAGATATCATGAACGCAACGCTACTCAGAAAGAGAACTGCAGCTACAATCGTACATATACTGACAAAAGCTATGAGAACATGGTCAATGCTGAACTTAAACTACTATGGTCTCCCCTAGACGAAGGAACACGGTTGTTCCTTCTGCAATAAGGGAGAAACGTGTTTTGACAGTCGCAACATGCCACGAAAAGGGGACAAAGTAGCAAGGCGAGGATCGAATATTGGATGTCGGAGCATCGCGAAAGAAATTGGTACAGTCCTCTAGAGAATATTATTCGTAATAGAAAGTAGCAATCAATCATCTCGATGTTCTTGTCGCGGGTTTGACGTGGATCCCGCTTGGTGCTGGTACAAGTTTCAACACAACATGAACGGCATAGTATGTCGCAGGAAATACGCACCTGTCTCAGTTTTGCCAGATGAATCTTTAATGTTTCTGCGTAGTTTTCAAACCCTAGAGACACCATGGCGTACAAGATATCCTCCCCTCCGATTGTTTTCCGCTTCTCCATTTGACATTTTTCAGCGGCTTCAGAGGTAATGAAACTTATGAACTCTGAAACGCACTCCTGCACGCATTCCTTGGCATCCTTTGCGATTTTAGCGGTGTGCGGAACAGACTGTTTCATGATACGGGAGACATTTGCAATCTATTGACAGGTAAGCAAGCCAGATAAGCTCGATTGAATAATAGTGCGAACCGGTAGGAAACGGTCCTGCTCGCGGTACTCTCCCACCTCTTGGTCTGTGATAGGCGTCGGCTGTGGTGGCTCGTGCGAAGTTTCTGGGACACTACCTGACCCGTCTTCTTGCGGCGCGATCATGGGTTGAATATCTGACATCTCGACCGATGAGTGCGAGAGGGGTGCCTTGGGTGTACTCAGCGCTTAAAGAACCATATCGGCCAACAACCAAAAGGCTTGCTGTCAATGTCAGACCAGCGAGGGAATGCGCCTTGAATTTCTCACACCCGGCGCCGGTATTTCCTAAAAGGGTTACTCACCTCTTTACTATCACCGGCGCTGCATATACCGCATTCTTACAGCATCATTAGCGCACTTGTAGTGCTACCGGCCGGACGAGACGAGCGAGCCTGTTGTTAAATATACATCATCTCTTTGCTTTGCACCGCAAAATTTCTAGGTGATTAAACGACCCGCATCTACTGTGACATAGACCTTCAACAGAAGTTTAAAGATACGGCCCCAGACATGACATAATGTCTGTTTCTTCCCCTGTTCCAGGCCGAACAGTCCTGTTGACTCTTTCACTTGCTCGATAGGATACCAACACCACCGCTGCGGCGCTGATATTTGGTGTGTGCTTCTATGGTAGAAGCAGCCCCGAGTTGCCTCTTCTAGACCTACACCACACATCTGGAAGCCGTACTTTATTGGCATCTACCTTAGATCATCCATCCGACTACTTTTTCACTCTGTAGCCTCTGCGAACAGGGGTCTTAACAGCGGAAGGTGACCTCATGTACATCCTTGAGCGGCCTTCGGGTCTGACTGTTAGGCTTTACCTTCCTTCTATAGGCCTAGGCTAGGGCTGGCTCAAGGCTGGCTATACAACATCGTAACGTTACGATAAATATTTTATAGATATATAGGCACCTTTGGCGAGATTACAAGGCCGCCTGGCGAAATGGCATCGCGTCTGACTACGATAACAGTCGGCGATCAGGAGATTGCAGGTTCGACCCCTGCGGTGGTCATTTTTTCCCGAGAGGTTTTGCTCTCTGGGCCAAGGGCTCGTCTACGTCGGGAACTAGGTTCGGTCTGTTCGGTCTCGATCAGCCAACACTGAATACAATGCGAGGGACTTTATGTAATATTTATATTCCCTTCAATTCGCGACGACATCAGTGGCATTGGAAAAATGGGTTCGCGAGTCCGCAACAGTAACCCGAGGCAAGTCTTCATCAACCAGCCCCACCCTCAGCTATCACCTACTGCTTCACGTCATGATCTGCACCTAACTCTCTGACACGATAGTAATAAGATATCGTTGACTTTGGATCTTCCCTCCGCATTCGAACTAGTACTTACAATAAGCGGTTGCATGCTCCCTAGATGATAGTCGGTGCCGACGGCCCGAAGATAATCGATGCTCTATTTGAAATTTTGAACCAGTGATTGAGCTCGACGCCAAGGTCTCATCCTCCAAAGCTGGTGTTCCTCACCAAGTGCGCACTTGCTCGAAGCTGAACACTCAGTCAACTATTTTGAACACCATCGTGACTAGTGGAAGGGGCTTGAACCTTGACACACACACAAAAGGGACGCACGTACTGCTTGTCTGGTGAGAAATACAGAGTTGCTAGGGAGCTCTTGGATGTTGTCTGCAGTGTGATAGCGACTTGCCAACTTTATAACCAAACCCCACCAAGATCACGTGCGAGTAACGTACTTAAGTAGTAGACCTCATGCATTGGAAAGAATAACCATCCACGCACGGATTTCAAGCGTAGGGGACTCTGCCTGGAGTGATTTGACTTGGTGGAAAAGGTCAAGGAACAACGGATGGCTGAAGCTTTATCGTAGGGGAACGTCCTCCGCAGTAGTGTTTCCTGACATGTCGTGTAATGGCGAGAGTTGGGCGACAGAGACAGCAATGTGTCCTGACTTCCCTAATTACATCGCACGTTAGACTCGACTAGTCAGACTACGTCAATTTTGAGATGCTGAAATATTTGACGTTGGCTTCGACTTGTCCGAGAGTAATCGCACGTTCTGGATGTATACCATGGTAAAAGAAGGAAACACTATCTTCATTCGCCTACGGTCTGCCTAGGGGAGACTGGGTGTAAACGCACATGCATCGGCAACCGGTCATAGCGTATAGACCTTGGGTTCGTTTCGTATGATTACATATATGCTGTGTATCCCTGATACGAAAGATTCTGGTAGCACGTAAAAATGACAATCACGCATATTTCACATAGACTCAACAAGGAGCTCATACCCGCCCTTGATGTCCGCCCCTCCTTTGAACTGCAGACTGACGCGCAACTTTCGTCGCTCAAAAGCAGATTGGTTCCAAACGGCAAGGAGTGCTTGAACCTCTTCTCTAGGGTTTCTGATGAAGTGAGAGTCATAGGCCATCCCGGTAGTTCTCGTGCCGAATACCCCACGGGTGAGCGGCGTGGTGGGAACTCGAGAACCCACTGCGCTGAGTCCCTGTCCCGCGAGACGAGCAGCGATCCCAAGATCCTCCAGAAATCGAGTCCAGTCTGCCTGTTGAATCCCATGTTTCTCAAGTAGACCAGACGGATAAAGAATGCGGAAACCATCTGCAAGCGTATTCCCAGCACATGGGATTCCGAATGGGGGGAAATCATTGGATTTTACTCGCAGAGGCGACGGAGTGGAAAAGCAATCGGGTGGAGGATCTAAGGGCTTGCGGGGAATGGCGGATGACTGTTGGGATAATTCAGGGGAGAGATCAATAAAGTGCGGTTCCCAGATGGGTGGTGCGGGAGAAGATGTAGTGGCAGACGGTGGGCTGAAGCTGTATGGAGGGGGAAGGTCTCCCGCAGGTGGATCTCCTGACATGATGGCGAGAGTTGGAGGCAGTGGCTGCGACAAACTCCATGACCTAATTATACCGCACGTGTCACACGTGAAGGTAAGCGCGAACGCGCTTGACCAACGCTCTTTTGCCAAAACGCATGCAAAGTTGTTGTCTGTTCCGCAATGCGTCCTCTAACACTCCATGTATCTGCTCTCAACGATCTTGAGTACAGCTTGTATACATCTTCTCTCAATGACCTTGCAGTTTCACCTGACCCCGCCACCACCCACGATGATGCCCACTATGAAGCTATGTCTGTTGGCATCCGCGAAGTCAGGGCATGGATACAAGGCAGATATCCAATTTTACAACCTGCTGATATTGACAGGGTTTGGCTATATTTTCTCTTTTTTGATGTCTTAACCATACGCGTTTCCCGCAGATCTTGAAACTGTTCTACCCGAACATGCTCCACACAGATTATCTCACTGGCGGCCAATTTTTTGCTACACTCAGACTTGTCCTTCATGCCGCGGCAGGCAAGGGCGTTGATAGAACTCTGGCTTTTATACAAGGTGTGTGCTGTTACTTTTCATCTCCATCTCATTCTCTCGGTTTCACTCACCACAATGCCTTGTAGCCTACCCAAGTTCGGAGAAAGTACTCAATCAATCCAGACCCCCTTCTCCATCCAAGCGCCAAGTCTGCTCACCGCCTTCTCATCCTGACCGGTCTAAACAACACACTGCATCCTCAAGCTCTTCTCCGCCAGACACAAATCCATTCTCCCGCAAGTCGCTCGAGTCCGATAGGCTGCAGTCACTACCGTCTGTTCTACACCAATTCGACGCCCCTCCGGTCATTCCTTCACGCCTGCCGCATAAGATCAGTCATAATCCGTTCTTGATGCGCGACAAAGCCAACGGGACAAACACGGGCAATAAGTCGCCAGAGAAACCTAAGGACGGCAAACTTCCACCGCTTCCCCCTCGAAAACCAGCTCCCTTCGTGGCTCCAAAACGTCGCATATCATCAGCGCAGCCTCCCTTACTTCTAAGCGCACCCGTTCCGTCACCATTTCATGCTCCTCATCATGATATTAAACTGAGTCATGTCATGACTCCCCTGATGAAACAATCCCTAGAGGCCAGCAAGCACGGCCAGAACATGAAGCGCGTTGAAGAGCAGCTGGATCGTGAGCGTGTTCTGCAGGTGCTCAAAACGACGTCATCCGGTTCGTCTGCGAGCAGCAGAACGCGCAGCCTAAGTCCTACAAAGCAAGTCCACAAAGGATTCGGGAGTCATTCATCTTCATCTGAAGACACGTATCCTGCACCTCCGCTTCCTCACCGACGAAGAACTAGCTCTCAATCATCTACAAGTTCGCTACCGTCAATCGACCAAGTAGCGAGCGCCACCGTGAACCACCAATCCTCCCTTGTGCCCACTGTATTCCGCCCACCACTTCCAAACAGAGAGCCCACAACACCAGACGGCTCGTCCCCTCTGCCTGCACCACCGACTCACCCGGACCGCCGACCCACAAGTGACACAGCAGAATCCACGACGTCCACCATCCCACGAGTCACGCGGTCCAAATCGATGCACCACACATCTACCTCTACACCGCCCCTTCCCCCTCCTAGACGCAAGCGCCCCGAGAGTGTCCAGCTCATTCCAATATCCAATACAAATACAAATGAGATGCCCTCCTCATCCTCACACGCGCGAACATCTTCCACCTCCTTCCAAGGTCAAGGCCTCTCGCGTCATGTATCCCTCACACGCGACCGAGATCGAGGCAGGGACTGGGATCGCAGCCGCAGCGCCACAGACGCCTCGCCCATGTCCATGTCCCACATCCAAAAAACAATCTCAAATCTGCAACTTAAAGCCCAGCCGAGACTAGATGCGGCGCGGTATAAAGCGGAAGCGGGTCTCAGTCCAAGGCGCGGGTTTGTTCTCCATTCGAGGTGGGTGGAAGAGGGTGAACGGGCCTTAATGGCGGATACAGATGCGGAAGGGGGACAAGGTGATCAGGGAGAGGATGATGGGGCTCATGTTGATCCGTACTCGGAGCCTCCCTCGACTGACGACTCCGAGGAGGACCGGGAGCGCATACAGAATTTGGGAGTGCGCCGTGATTCTTTGAAAGAAGCGGATAATCTGAAATGGCCAGCGGGCGAAGGATGGAGACCACTCAAGAGTTGAGGTGCAGTCGTGCGAGTAGTTCATGCTAGTTGTATTATGGTCTGGCGTATCTTAGGATGCCGAGGCTCCGACGAGTGCGCATAAATTTTCTCTACATAGGACTCAGGAGAGAACACGCGAAGAATTATGCAAACTGAGTGAATATCGCAAGGACAGCAACATGCGCACTGGATGACTACTAATACTCATAGGGGACACAATTTATTGTCAAGAACAAGTATGCTCAATCTGATGACGAATGTATAATATATGTAAGTACAACGAGACAAACATGACATGGAAAAGCTGAATGCCCAACAGTCTTCTTCCACACAGCGGCGGCTAAGATGAGCCGACAAAAAGTCGTACTCGCACTGTCGGCAAACTGACCCGAAACTTTCCATCTCCTTCGCCCCTATTCAAAATATCAGTACTAATATGATATAACTTGACATATAATACTCACCAACTGGCAGCGCGGTGAAATGGTTAGCGTTGATTTGATAGCCAGAATAACAAGATCACGCCCACAGTGAGGGCGGGACATAGCCTGTTTGCTGCGTTTCCTTGGCTGGCTCAGTATCGTAAGTGGCTCGAAAGACAAGATTGCGCACCCTCTGAGAGCAGGGCATGGCCGGGATCTGTCAGCATCATGTAAACAACATCGAAAGACAAGATCACACACAGCCTGAGAGGGAGACATGGCCATGGCTCTTTCAGCATACTATGAGCAGTGCGAAAGACGAGAGCACGTACTCTCTGAGAGCAGGACATAGTCATAGCTCTGTCAGCAAAATGTAAATCGCTCAAAACATGAAATCACGCACGGCCTGACAGGGGGAGATGGCCGTGGCTCTGTCAGCGTTGTCTAAGCAGCTCGAAAGGCTAGACACGCACTTCCTGAGAGTGGATCATGGCTGTGGCTCTTTCAGTGTCGTATAAGCACTCAAAAGACGGAATCACATACTCTCTGAGAGCGGGACATGGAACGTGGCTCTGTCAGCATCGTGGAAGCTGCTCGAAACACGGGATCACACACATTGAGAGCAGAACATGACCGTGGCTCTATCATTGTTGTCTAAGCAGCTCAAAAGACGAGATCACGCACAAGCTGAGAGCGTGACATAGCCATGGCTCTGTCAGCACTGTCTAAGCAGCCTGAAAGACGAGATCACGCACATACTGAGAGTGGGACATGGCCATAGCTTTGTCAGCGTCATAAACAACTCGAAAGACGAGATCACGCACATACTGAGGGTGGGACATGGTTACAGCTCTGTCAGCGTCGTAAGCAGCTCGAAAGACAAGATCACTCACATACTGAGAGCAGGACATGGATATGGCTCTGTCAGCATCGTGGAAGCTGTTCGAAAGACGAGACAACGCACATACTGAGAGCAGGACATAATCGTAGCTCTGTCAGCATTGTATAAACAGCTGGAAAGATGAGACCACGCACTTCCTGAGAGCAGAACATGACCGTGGCTCAGTCAGCATCACCTAAGCTGTTCGAAAGACGAGGTCACGCACTTCCTGAGAGCAGGACATGGCCGTGGCTCTGTCAGCATTGTCTAAGCTGCTCGAAAAACGAGATCACGCACTTCCTGAGAGCAGGACACGGCCGTGGCTCTGTCAGCATCGTAAGCAGCTCGAAAGACGAGATCACTCACATACTGAAAGTAGGACATGGAACATGGCTCTGTCAGCATCGTGGAAGCTACTCGAAACACGAGGTCACGTACTTGCTGAGAGGAAGTCATGGTTATGGCTCTGTCAGTGTCATGCAAGCAGCTTGAAAGACGAGATCACGAACTTCCTGAAAGTGGGGATGGCCATAGCTCTGTCAATGTCGGGTAAGCAGCTCGAAACACACGAGATGACGCACAGGCTGAGAGTGGTAGATACGTGGATAGTTTCAGTTCATAATTGCTTGCGGAACTTTCATGATCCACGTACAATTTCCCGAACGTGAAAATTGTTAATCAGCTGCATAACTGTGCTTATTGCGTTGATATTAACGGCCGCCTGTCTGTGGCCAATAGTCCTTTGCTGTGCATTCGACTTACGCCTACCGATCGAGATCTGATATCGTCGTTTGCATTCTCGACTTTCAGTAGTTAGGCGCCTTCATGATTCAGAAGAAAATATACTAACCAGTAAACAGTCCACCCTTTTCCCATGCCCTTCATTGAGTAATTAGAAGCTCCACAAGAATGACATTGGAACCGTGCAGACGGTGATGGCAACGGCACTTCAACAATGACCCTCATGACAATCTTCATTCCCGCTTCAATCCGTGGCCATTGCTCATGTTGACTTGTCAATGTAGTTACTTGTGTCTCCTTGTCGATGCACAAGTCGTACAGTCCTTGCCCCATATACTGTCTCTGAATGTGAGCCTCCATCGTGTCGCTTACAAACAGGACTTCGAGCAACTTGTTGAGTTGCTGGAGAAAATTTGATAAGTAAACTCTGCTAAGATAATACACAGACGGACCTGGTATGAGGTGCCGAAGTCCACCGATATGTGGCGTTCGCGCCCTGTTGCATCCACTAATGTGAAGTAGCCTGACGTGAAAGTTTCAGGCTGCATTGCAGTTGGTCCCCTAAACTGTTGCACTAGAATGTCCCGCATTTCCATTTGGACCGAGAGCTAGTCAAGCGGAAGAGTAAGTGGATGTAAATAATCTGTCGAAAGTAGAACTCAACTGAATACTCCTGTAGATATTGGTCAAGTTCACCCGAGCAACCAGCGATAGCTTGTGTAACCGATTGATATCCGAGAAATCGTTTATGCAACTTTGTCAGTTGGTTTGAGGTGACTTGCAGTACACTGATGTACGACTCAGCATGTTGGGTATATCCAAGCACACATCAACAAGGCAATTACCTGATCAAGTCATCTCTCCGAAGTTGCTCGAGAGGATCCTGTGCAGTTGGCGCGTTGCACAGATGCCGGTATAGTCGGTATAGTCGTGTTTTCAAGCTAGTTATGGCCATCTTATTCTGAGCATGTGTCTGTCATGACCGTTGACATCAAGAAAGGTCCTCGGAGTCAAATAATCTCTCACATCTATAGCTTGAAGGGTAGCCAATAATCCCTTAATAGCAGCTTGCATCGGACCACCAGCAAGTGGAATTGGCCCTGCGATGGCTTGTAGCACGGATAAAGAGAGCTGAACTGCGTCGGAGGCTCCTCGAGTAGAGACTTGGAGACCTGATTCTCTGCGCGCAGAAACGGCGTGGCCTGGTGATGAATCAGAAGCGAGCACTGGTGAAGGCAAGGCACTAGGGATACCTGCAGGGATTGAGTTATCGCTGTCATGATAGTTGACGGCTGAATTACTTGGTACACCTCCATTCTTTGTAGAACGCCTGAGACGAATTGGGATCACCTTGCCCAATGAAAAGGGCATTTCAATCAGACGATAAGGTCGCAGGGAATGCCAAAGACAGTAGCTGAGATGAGCGAAAAAACGCTATTAGGGTTGTAGCGACTTATACTAGTGGCTTACAACGAAGGAACCATTTATACAGCCTTGTGTAGTCGGATCTTCCATTAGAGGCAGGTTTTGTGTCGAATAGAGCGGCGCGATGGAAACGAGAACCCACTGCGCTGAGTCCCTGACATAGATTTAGTACTATTTCATCATGTCCGAAAGTTTTCCTATTGCAAGGGTCGGGTGGATGACCTAAGGGCCCGCGAGAGCGCCGAGAAGGACGGATGACGCTTGACGCTTGACTCGGAAATAATTCTAGGAGATGTCAATAAAGTACGGCTCCCAGATGAAAGAGTGACAAAACAACGTCTACGACGAAAGAGCCGTCATACTTAGTTTCCCATAGTCAGACCTTGAAATAAGGAACAGTCTTTCCTAGGCCTTCTGTTGCAAGGATCCGAGTCCTCCTTATGGTGGATGGAAACACTAGATGGAAAGGGGAAATGACCACGTGCGTAGTTGGTCCATATTTACGAAGTAATAATTCAAATCGGATGGTAACGGTACACTCATTATACTGGTCGTATTCAATCATCGAGTCGAGCATGAGATCTTTCACTATCACTACCTATAAACCCTGCTGTCGCTCCATGACACGTTCAGAATAAGTCCGCTTGCTTCAGATATCCGCGTAAGATCCCATCCCGCACTGCCAGCCATTGATTTCATTTCAGCAGGTTCCTTTGACCGTAGTGTAGAAGTGCGCACCAGATATCAGCGTCACAGCGGTTGTCTTCGTATCCTATTAACCGAGGAAAGAGTCAACAGGACTTTCCGGCCTAGAAGGGAAGAAACTAACAGTGACAGACGTCGTGTAGATATGACATGTCCGGGGCTCCGGAGAACAATGTCTCACCGTATCTTTAAACTTCTGTCGAAGGTCTATCTCGTTTAAACACCTAGACATGTTGTGGTACAAGGAAAAGAAATGATTTACATTTAACAACTTCGCCCGTCTCATTTGGCCGGTGGCCGTAGCTGGGGAGGAAACGGTTCACCATGATGCCGTCTCTAATTTTCTCCTCGAGAATATCAATCTTGTTTAGAAAAAGGATGAGGATCGTGCGTGAGAGGAGCTTAGAGGAACATATGGCCCTCCAAAGTATTAAGGAGTCCTCCAGACGGTTGACGCGTGAGTCTTCGATGAGTCGCTCGTCGAAACATGATATCGGTGCGAGAAATATGACCGCATTGACCTTGTCAAAATATGGTAGCCATGCATGACGCTGACATCGTTAAGTTGGCGTGAACATGAATCGAGAACGGAAAAGAAAACAATAGTACTGACTTGTGTACGCGAACCACCTACATCGTAGATCTTCCATTTCGGAGCATCGGCGTCTGCATATCAATGTCAGTCAGAGAACAAAGAGAAAAAGATATTAGCGCTTCGCTCACCATCGTCCACTCTCAGTTCGTGTTCCTGGATGTCAAGCGTACGCAGTCGAGCGCGCAAGACATCTTCATCTGTAGGCTCATAATCTCGCACTGATAATCGGTCTATCGCATCTAAAAAACTATGGGTAGGGAAAGAAAATTAGAAAAAGTGGGTAAGCAACAAATGTAGACAAGCTGACAAGCTGGCAGAATCTTCGAGCCGGATTCTCCGTTTCGCTAGCATAGCTTGTACGATATCATCCCTCCAAAGCGTCTTGATATCATCTTTGCAATTTGCGATCGCCTCTGTACTGTCAATTATGTCGGGTAGATCCTGTTCGAGAGAGCATCCCGAGAACTCAGGACCTCGGGTTGTTTGGAGAAAGTTGCGCCAAGTCCGGGAGCGAACAAAGAATTCCGGTGACGTCCGGGGAGATAGCGTTATCGGATGAGTCTGTTTTTGTGGTTCGATCTCTTCCGGCTGAGCGCCGAGTAAGCGTTTCAAATTACTCTCCACTCCCTGGAGGAGTGGACTCAGGCGAAGTCTATATCGACGGTAGTAATCGTCGAACGTGAACGCATCATCGAGTCCAAATTGCTCGTCGTCCATCTCCTGTGATAGCGCATGAAGGATGGTATTTGCAGACCGAACGAGATTTAACAGTATGACGGCTCGCCATGAGGCGCGCTCCTCTATCCATTTATCTCGGGCAAACCGCATGCGGAAATCTACAATACCAAATACTCGTCCAACGGTGAGAGAACCAAAAGGCAAGGCAACCTACTCTTCAAGGTTGTCGATTTTCCTGTTGCGGAGCCTCAGAACAGAGAAATATCAAAGGTTGATTAGACACACACCACTTTCGCCCTGACCCAACAGCAGAATCTTCACCATACCCTCTTCTTTCTTTCTTACCGCTCGCTCAGCGCGTAATTCTTCGTCGATGAGATCACTTATTCCTCGGGCCTCAGCTTCCCGTTCTTCTCTCGCGGCTTTTTCCTCTGGAGATTCGTTCGGAGAAGGAGCGGTGATAACTGCCAATGGATCCGTAGTATCGTGCTGAAAGATTACGCCCAAGGCCATCCTCCTTCGATAGGGCCCCAGGGAGCGGGGGAGGACGATAATAATGGATAGCACGGAGGGATTTTTGCGATAAGAACCAGCTTTATGAACAATCGGTCGGTCGCCGAGGACTCTCGTAAGGCAGATCAGGGACGAGCCGTGATGAGGTTTTAGGCCCTAGTGGCAAAATCGATCACACAAGCGCGTGTGTGTGTGCAAGTCCGACGGCTTGTCGTACCTGAAAGGTCATTTCGGCCAAGGGAATGAGGGGGATTGGTTAAGAACAGCATAACCGGTCCAAACGTTGCAAGAACCGTATAATCATGGCTCAAGGAGGTAATGCAATGGCCTGGTAGAAGTGGGATCCGGCTTTATCGTTGTGATCCAGTATGCTAGGCCTGAGAATATCGGCAAAGAAACGCCACATGTCAGTGGACACACTATGTATATGATCACTAGCCTCCCGAACCAGCTTTTCAAAAGCCACTTGGAGTCTTCTTGGAGTGCGCGTCAGCTGTCAGTTCAGGGTGTCGTCGCCAAGTGATTCAGGTCACTGTGATCATGAGGTGCATTCTTTGACCTTGCCCGTACAGGGACTTGTATCTGATTTCACTTTCGGAGCGAGATTGGACGCGTGGAAGCCCGTGGTATGAGCGCAGCCACAAGGTGATTATATTCTTGGTGAAGCACACGGAAACTCGCAACCATTAGAAACATCCTGGGTTTGGAGCCACAGACAATCCTCGGCCATCATCGTTAGTCTGCAACATGGCCGCGAAGATTCGAGTTTGCCCATCATGGAGTTTATACGGTACAGATCCAGAATGCAAACATGTGCACATTCTTGGACACCGATACCAAGCGGTCACGGTGATAATTTCAAGTGGAGGGAAGGAGTCAGATACAAGACATACCTACTCTTTAAATGCAGAAGCCACGTGGAATTACGTCTCGAGCAAGTCGTACGACGGGTCTAGTATTCATCAAAGTACATCCATGTTGATTTGTAGGTATAGGGTAGGATACTACAACCAATGTCTCTGGAGAAGAAGGATTAAATTCCCGCAGTACGAGAGAACCTTGGAGTCCTCATGTTTTGATACCTTGCCGTCACTGTCCAACACAACAGCCGCCACGGATATCGAGCTATGGTTAGCAATGTAGTGTTTGCCATGTTCAATCTTATCTGAGGGAATTCCATGACTGTCCAGTGTCAACGTGTTAAAACACAAATACACTTCCAAGTGAGGAGAAAAAACACACATTCTAGCTAAATGTGTCTGGACATCTAGAAGTCTCTTTTCATCGCCAATGTGATGCTGGCACAAGGCGCAATACACGATAGTATCATCCTTCAGGGTAGGCTTGGCAACGTGCTCATATGTCTTGACATTTGCTAACTTGTCGCCCTCTATCGGTGTCCACTCGATTTCGTCAGGTTGCAGATCTCGGTGCATGCGGTAGCTGTGCATCATCTGTTACACTATGAGTAGAGTCACAAATCACACGACAATGATTTACCGCCATTTCCCATTTCATTATCACCTTCCTGCCCGGTGAAGAACATTTTCCACATGCAAAGCGAGCATCCAATCGATCCATATCCTGTCGATACGCAGTCTTTGGATCCAGACCTGACGCTCGAACGACAGCTACGGCACCCTCAAACGTACTGATAGTGATCGGATAATGAGATCTACTTGCGGACCATGGTAGGCACCCGAACTGTTTCACTCCTCGTAGAGAGTCATCCATCCAGTCAACCCGTCCGCGAGAACAAAAGAATCCAGGCCACAAGAGCGCTTCGGGATACGTGAGTAGACGATGATCATTACCGCTTCGCATAACGAATGCAGAAGTGGCAAGCTGGACGAAATCTGAACCGTTTTGTTTTCCACTATCGCCATGGTTTTCTAAGAAGCGGACCAGGTCCATAAATTCGCAGTCGATCTTAGCTCTCCAGGAGGATACTAAATCCGGAAGTTGCTGAAAAGCAGAGCAGAACGAAGCTTCAGTGATTGTTGTTGATTCAGGTGACATAATGAGATCTCTGAAGGGACCGAACCCTGCGACATCAGCAGTATGTGGCATTAAGTCAAATACTGCGCCGGAGGGAGGTGTCTTTTGGAGGTATTTCTTTTGGAGGTATTTCTTGTATTTACCCTTCAAAATACAGCGCCTAGGACCGTAGACCTGAGGGTCTAGGCGACGAACCCTGATAGCGTCGAGCCTTAAGATTAAATTTGGCCGCATACGATTCCATGCTGGTAGCACGGAGATGAATACCCACTCTAACCACTCGACGACGTACTCACCTTGCATAGTGAGGGTTTTTGGTTTGAACAATGCCTTCTCCCTTTCAAACCTGGATATGCCTACAAAGTCCAACTCAGGCTTATATCCTGCCTCAGTAATGTGAGCAATGATGCTAAGGTTACGCATTAGTCAAGGCTGAAGCAAACATAAAATGGTGCTTCTCGTACGCATCCTTGCAATCACGTTTCAACTTCTCAAGTTCACATTTGCGAGAACTTGCAACAGACTGTGACCACCCCTCACATTGCTTTGCATGCTGGAACGAAGTTGTTATCGACATGACTCGAGTATATTAAGTTCAACAACATACTTCCATAACCTCTTCAAAATGCTTTCTCTTTTTATCAAAAAAAGCTGCTATCTCGTCTTGTGGCGTCTTCGAGTGCTCGACAAGCATTTCATCGTATGCCTTCTTGTGGAACAGTTGCTTGTAATATCCTGAAACAATGTAAGACGCCGACCTTGATAAATGACACAAATGCATGCTAGTATACCCTGTTCGCGGGAAGTGACCGAGGGAAGGTAAGATGCAAGGCGAAAACGCTTCCATGGGACGTGGAGCAGTGTGTCGCAGTTATCAACAGTGCTACACACAAACATAAACATAAATTCAAGAGTTAATTAGTCTACAACCAATGCAACCCACTTTGATTTGGAAAAGAGGCATTTTAAGCAGTACCGCGCCCGAAACTGCCACAAAATAGAACGAACAACTTTATCGCAATCCTGGCATACGTATCAGTAAGCGGGAGTGGTGGCATTTCGGTAAAGCTTGCCGCACATGGCAATGAGGGTAGAAAACGAGATTCGCATATTGTGGTTCACTCATGTCGGGGGGACAATCTGGAAGGTCATCCACTTGGAGGCGCGCAACTTTCCATGCGGCAGCGGATGATCGCTGCAATAATAAGTTTCGAAAATTCCTGCTGGTTCGGGAGAGATTCACAAGATCCATCGGATGGAGAAAACTGAGAATCTGGATGGAGGCGTTCATCAGTTGTGTATGGAAAGATATGTGCTTGTGTCTGTCTGACATGAAATAGAATGTCCAAATTCATGGTGGGCATTAGGTCAAGTCGTCCGCGCTGTTTCGACTTCTTTGAAGGTTTGGCATCATCTGCGCTTTTCCTTGATCGTTTTCTGGCACCTTTGATGCAACTTGGAGCTCGATTGGCAGAATCCGAATCTTCCTCATCGGAGTGGTCTCCACTGGCAGCTGGAGCGACCATCTTTAAGTCCATGATCGAAGGGTCATTGCCGGCTAGACGAGAGGCGGACCTCGTTTTAACCATTGTACCAGTTCTTGGTGCAGACGCCACTCGCGAAAGGAAACCAAAAAAGACGTGCAATAAAAAAGGAGCCTCGCCAGATTTGAACTCACTGCCACAGAGACGAACAAATAAATTACACAGCCACAGAACGAAGCACCCGCTACCTATTACTAAAGCATTCGTCTTGTTCCCCGCCAAAGGTCGGGTAGCTTCGCTGTGGCGTTCTATGTCGTTCCGTCCTTACAAATATCATAGGATATAGACTTTTAGACTCGCATTAGAACATGAAAGTCAACGCTGTCAGCTGTCGGACGAGACGAATATATATATCCATGGTGAGCATATAGCTGGTATGAACATGCAGAAGTATGAAGAACTGCAAAAAATTACTTGTGCATTATTCATATGAACACCCCTCACAACAGCGAGTCCAATTTTGAGAGAACTTCGAGGACACCTGCGATCAGTTGAAACCCGAGATCACCCTCCCCATTCATCTCCCGCTTCACCTCCTGCACAAGACCGAGCACACTCTCCCGTCCGCTAGGAGCAGTATTTCCCATCCCAACCTTCAGAGATTCCCTCCTCCTGCCAGCAGATGTCACGGTCCCTGAGGCAGACCCAAACGGCCAACAAGCGAACTCCGCCAGTACCTCGTCGCACCTCTGAAATGCAGCTTCCCTGTCTTCATACGTCAATCTACCGAACGCATTGTCCAAGACGCTCGCTGCATATGATGCGCACACCAAGCAAACAGCGCGTGTGACTCTGCATTGAGTGCCTTCCTTGTCCAACGCGCTTGGTGGAACTGCAGAAGTCGTCGCAGTGAGCAGCGACACCGCCCGCGTAACAATAGCTTCCTTCGTTCGTACGTCGGCGACTGGGTGTGTGGCCATATCGAACAACAGGAAGTTACGCTTTTCAGTGCGTAGAACACCCTTATCCACTAATCCTTTCGCTAGACGTTCGCGAACCTGCTTAAGTTGGTATCCAATTTTCATGACATTCCACGTCTCCCCTGTGGATAAAGTCAGCTTCACAATGAGAGGTACATCAATGCGGGAATGATGGCTGATGGCGCAATATGCGTATGAAATATTCTAGACGCACCACTCAGAAGATCAATCCAGCCACTTATCGACATTCTATCCGACTCTTGGCCCTTCATCATCTTCAACGCTTCATCAAGTATAGTTTCACCCGTCTGCTTGTCGTCTATAACTTCCACCAGTCGATCTGTAAGCGGACTCCGGCGCTGGTTTGAATCCTTAACAAGAGCTATGCGGCGGCGAAGGGCGAGCTCAATGAGGATACATCCTCTAAGTGCATAGGATATGCTGTCGTTCCAAAAGGAAAGATAACCCTGCAAAGAGCTACATGTCAGGGCGTGGCACATAAGGATACATATGTCGTCCAGCTCAAACAAAGAAAAGAGCCTAGAGACAATGTAACAAGATTGTGACCATGCTGCGGAGACAGCGCAGCCTGAGAGAAAGTGCAGATAGCATACAAAAAACAGTGTACAGCAAGGAGACAATGAAGCGTAAAAGCAGCAGAGCCGTACATACATGTTTGTCTTTGAGACCGAGAAGTAGGACCTCTTCCATGATGGTCAGCCGGGGCATTCTTCCACCATGGCGACTGTCCTCCTGCACTTGGTCGAGGTCACGGGGATCACAAGCAACTTTACTCCCGCCTTCAAAAGCAGAGCCTGCGTGTGTTACAACAGTCCCATTGGAGCTGGGACCATTTGGTACTCCAGGAGTTGGGGTGTCATCTGAATTTGAGGACGAAGTTCCAGCTACCCGTCTTCGAGAAAGTCCACCTGCCGAGCTCATCGCATACCACGTTCAATGATATGGTGCTGCAGTTCCTAGGTATTGGTTTGATGGAGAAGAAAAAGGTCGTAAAATCGAGAGAGACGGGATGAAGGAGTGGTTTGAGCGGCACTGGATGTCGGTCAAAGCGATGACGGTTGATGATGAAGCTGTGTCACGTTTTCCCTATTGGTTAAGACAGGTTCAATACAACTTGACTTAGACATGACATTGACATACTTACTGCTTGCTTATTGCAACCACTAGTGATTATGTTCCTGAAAGGGCTGAATTCTAGAACTGCTATGTATTAGCGTACTAAGTAACATGTGCATTACTTTCTCTCCTCGTCTTTACATAGCTAACTTGCCAGTACGACTTATAATTGCAATTTGCAGGAAGCACCAGCTGAAAAAGACAGGTACAATACGTATGGAACAACCGTCCACTGCTTCGTCTCCGCTAGTCCAGAGACTGGATCAGTATGCTCACAATACTTTTCGCCTGCGACCCTTTGATCGGTGATCGCAGACAGATTGCATCGTCTATTGTCGCATCTTGCCGTTTGCTCGAACGAAGAGACATCCGGTACTGTTATTCTCAAGTATTTATGAGCTCATCGCAAAGTCTTTCGCAACCTCAACACCGCCGAATTTGATACGTCCAAGTCATGTCCTTTTCTCCATATCTTATAGGTATTGTGTATCCTAATAATACCCTCTCACTAGACGGATAATAAGTGTACCCATGATTCTATAGTAGACATTTCTCAGTGGACTCGGACGTGCTCAATAAGACGATCATAAGTACATAGTAAACGTAATGATACAGAAGAGTTTGAAATCCGGGCGACAACTAGGCACACTCTTCAATGTCTGCGAGTTATAAGGCGCAATTTGGGAGTCACTCAGACATTTTGAGATGCAGTCTGTTTTATTAGCTTTACGACCAAGAGTCGTGGACCAAGCTGGACCGCAGCGTGGACTCCGGACTCCGGTGGCCAAATATAGCGTTCCTCGCCAACACGTGACATACCGTACGTCTATACTTAGGTGGGTCGCCAATTTCTGTTGGTTGCGTTCTTGTCCTTTCCCCAACCTTTCCGTTCAAATTTTAGTTGCATCCACCCAACGAGTAAGTTTCACTCCAGCATATCTTCTTGCGGTAAATACTTCATTGTCGTCGTTGTCGTCGCCGTCGTCGTCGCGAGTTGTTTTCAACGTGATTGGTTAACTTTAGTCACTTACCACTTTTTTTTCTGCAGACAGTATGACTTCAAATCAGTACGCTGACGGGCGTCAAGAGCGACGTGTCGAGAACTATACGAAGTTCTGGCAAAAGGACCTGGGCAAGGAGGCTGAAGTGGATAATCAAAACCGTGTCGACAGCTACACCGACGTTGTAAACGGTATGTATTACCTCTTCTTTCTGAAAGGGTTTTCGGTGACACAAGACGCAGGCTATTACGATGGTGCGACGGAGCTGTACGAGTATGGCTGGGCGCAGTCCTTCCACTTCTCGCGGTTCTACAAGGGTGAAGCTTTTGCGGCCTCCTTGGCTCGCCATGAGCACTACCTTGCAGCACAAATGTCACTTCGGCCTGGCATGCGCGTACTGGACGTTGGGTGTGGCGTTGGTGGTCCCGCTCGCGAAATAGCTCGCTTTGCCGACGTCAACATCGTTGGTTTGAATAACAACGATTTCCAGATTCAGCGTGCTCGCAAGTACACTAAGAAGGCTGGTCTTGAGGACCAAGTGAGCTATGCCAAGGGCGATTTTATGAAGTTGTCGGAACAGTTTGGCGAGAATTCCTTCGATGCTGGTGGGTGTTTGTGCAGTTTATAAGACGTTGTTGAATCCTCATACATCTAAATCAGTGTACGCCATCGAAGCCACTGTCCATGCACCTACCTGGGAGGGAGTATACGGGGAAATAATGAAGGTTCTGAAGCCTGGAGGAGTGGTATGTCCCGTTATTTATTTCGGGATGCAATACGTTGAGCATTTGTTGATAGTTCGGTGTCTACGAGTGGTGCATGACTGACGCGTGGGATCCATCCATCCCTGCGCACAAGGAACTCGCACATGCTATTGAGTTCGGCAATGGCATTCCTGAGATGCGCCACCTGAAGAAAGCCCGCGACGCCATGGTCAATGTCGGCTTCACCATTGAACATGAAGAGGATCTCGCCGAACGCCCTGACGAAGTTCCATGGTATTACCCACTTGAAGGCGATATCTGGAAGGCCCAGACTGTTTGGGATTACTTCACTGTTTGGCGAATGAGCTGGAGCGGCAAGCTCGTTTCACACACTGCCATCAGAGTCATGGAGACGGTTGGTCTTATCCCTAAGGGTACCTACGATGTCGGCGAATCCCTCAAGGTCGCTGCTGACGCCCTTGTCAAGGGTGGACAGACAAAGGTGAGCTCAAGCTCGCTTCGATAGATGTGAGCAAGGTCTGATAATCCACTTGAAGCTTTTCACCCCCATGTACCTCGCAATTTGCCGCAAGCCTGCACTTTCCGAGTGTTAAAACTGCGCACCCGATTTGCTGGATGGTGCCACATTTCGTATAATATACCCACTGTTGATATCCTAGATCTGGAGGTGGGCGATACCTGCCCGGATAAATCTCGTTACCACCACGAAGGATTGTCACAATATTTGCTCGTAGATTACTTACAACCTTTGAGGCAGAACTGTTTAGTTTGACTCGTAGATTCGAAGTTTTAGATTATATACCTGGGTTGGGGGATTTTACTAGGTTTATCGGTCCTCTAACCTTGACTTGATCCTGGGGCGATCCGAAAAATAAACGATGCAAAAATAGTCCGCTGTGAATCCGCACGGAGATATCAAGGTGATATTGGAACAATCCTTCGGGTGTTGCCGAAGAAGGATGAGAATGAGCGAACCTTGTGTCAGCGCTTCACGATACGATGGCCAGCGATCCCAGGGTGAGCAAACCCAGGTTGCCCAAGGCTTACA
>LVVM01004185.1:133-12623 GCA_001882365.1 Rhizopogon vesiculosus | reverse complement strand
GGCAGATCTATAGCATCCCTCTCATCTGTCGCAGATTGGTTGATGGTGCGTCACTTAAGCTCATCGGTTAAACCACTGAATTCTTACGGGTTGTGGTGTATTCGCAGGGTCATGCAGAATATACTCGTATCGGTGATGCTGTCAAGGATACCCAACGCTTCATTCGAACTTTCGCGGCCGCCATATCACACAGCACTCCACATCTGTACCTGTCTGCTCTTCCGTTTGCTCCAACACAGTCCGTGATATCTCAGAAGTTTGCCACCAAATTTCCTCGCACCCCGCAGGTCGTTGCTGATCATGTCATAAACTGGCCTCGGACCGAGAAGACACTTTATGCGAATTCCGAGGTTTCGTCTATCACGATTTCGCCGGATGGAAAATGCATCGTGTCTGGTTTAGATGACGGCACGATCCAGGTGTGGGATATAGAAAGTGGCGAGGCATTGAGCGTCCCACTGGGAAGGCATACTAATCGTGTTAATTCTGTCGCAATCTCGCCAGATGGAAAGCACGTTGTTTCAAGTTCAGCCACAACAATCCGGGTGTGGAATATGGAGACTAGGAAGGCATTGGTAACCTCACTCCAAGGGGACATTAATTTGGCTCTCTCTGTCGCAATCTCATCAGATGGGAAATGCATTGTGTCTGGTTCGCTGAATGGCAAGATCCGGACGTGGGATATAGAGGCTGGGAAGGCATTGAATACACTCCAAGGGTATCGTTGGTCGGTTTACTCTCTTGCAATCTCGCCAGATGTCAAGCGCATGGTGACCGGTTCATATTCTGGCGTGATCGAGGTGTGGGATATGAAGACTGGAGAGGCATTGGATGTGCCACTCATAGGGCACACTGGTCGGATTAACTCCGTTGCAATCTCGGGAAATGGAAAGTGGATCGTGTCTGCTTCACAAGACGGGACGATCAGGGTGTGGGATATGGAGACTGGCAAGGCATTGGGTGCACCACTCGAATGGCACACTTCGCTAGTTGCAATCTCGCCAGATGGGAAGCGCATTGTGTCTAGTTCAGACACTGACTCTACAATCTGGGTGTGGGATACGGAAACTGGCAAGGTGGCATTGGGTTCCCCACTCCGAGGGCACACTGACTCGGTCCGCTCCATCGCAATCTCGCCAGATGGAAAGCACTTTGTGTCTGGTTCAAATGACCGCACCGTTCGGGTGTGGGATATGGAGACTGAGATATTGGATATCCCACTCCGAGGGCATCGTGGTTCGGTTGACTGTCTTGCAATCTCGCTGGACAGGAAGTACATTGTGTCTGGCCGTGATACTTCAATCCATGTCTGGGATATGGAGACTGGCAAGGCATTGGGTACACCTCTCAAACACGATCGCCCAATTGACTCTATTGCAATCTCGCCCGATGGAAATTTCATTGTGGCTTGTTTATCTAATGGCTTGTTCTGGAGGTGGGATATGGAGACTGCCAGTGGCAAGGCATTGGGTATCAGACACCCATGGTGGTATGACACAGTTTTCGTGGCTAACCTTTTTTTAATCTCACCAGATGGAAAAAATATTGTGGCTCCGGCCAGTCCAGATGACCCCACATTAGTTGTGTGGGATATGGAGACTGGTGAGGTAGTATCGTGTGTCCCATTTGAAGAAGGGGATTCAATTGCAATCTCTCCGGATGGCCAATGTATAGTGTCTGGTTCATTTCATGGGGCTCTCCAGGCGTGGGATATGGAGAGTGGCAAAGCATTGGGTGCACCGCTCAAAGGGCACAGTTCCAAAATTACCTCTATTCAAATCTCATCAGATGGAAAGCACATCGTGTTGAGTTTATTTGACAGGACAGTCCAGGTGTGGGACATGGAAAGTGGCAAGCCATTGGGCGCCCCATTCCGAGGGCACACTCACTTGATCCACACCATTGCAATCTCGCCAGATGGAAAGTTCATTGTGTCTGCTTCATTTGACCATACAGTCCGAGTATGGGATATAGAGACTGGCAAGGCACTGGGTGCTCCACTCCGAGGGCACACTGACTTGGTCAAATCTGTCGCAATGCTAGACGAAAAACACGTCGTGTCGAGTTCACGTGACGGGACAATCCGAGTGTGGGATCTACAACCCAGCATCAATGGACATGAACCTACAATATGTTTCTCATCCAACCCAACCCATGCTCTTTGTTCCGCCTCTTTACTGCAGGATTCTTCCACTCCTTCCCCTTTCACGGTCATCCCGGTGCCTGAGCTGGGATGGCTTACGTCTCCTGAAGGACAGCTTCTCCTCTGGATCCCGGCTCATTTCTACCCGGTGATTTATGTCCCAGGCAACAAGGTCGTGATGCCTGATGACGCAGCTTTGCAACTGGATTTAAGTCACTTTGCACATGGCACGTCATGGGACAAGTGTTGGAGTGGGAGTAGGTAACGGTGTCATCTTCGCCATAATATCCCCAGCCAGTAAGTTGTTCCCTGAATGCATACTATACATTACAACTAATTGCATAATGCAGATCCATGCTCCAACTCTACTCTTCCTGTCTAGCCTTCCCAGTTGTTAGTCGTCACCCGGTGTGTCGTCGAGGGGATGTGAGAGAGCGGTGCACTGCAAGCAGTGCAGTAGCTACACATCCACTTGCAAACGATTTTTCTTTCTCTCGATCGTTTCAACTTTTACCATTCATGAATACCCACCTTTGTATACCATTGAGATCGCAAGCCAAGCACTTACATATCCATCTAACACGCTTGAGAAAATTCGATTCTTCGAGCATATATTCAACTCGAGACTATGAAATAAGGAGAGCCTCATTCATCACGCAACGGACCGTGGAGCTCGCGAGGAGATGCTTTGAATGTCCCCTTGGGTTAGATATAACCGTACAATTAAGGTCCCCTCCCTTCTGCTCCCTGGCTCCCCTCTCGCATGATCACGCTGTACCGTACAATTCAGGTTCACTGGCTCCCCATTTCGCACTGCGCTGCGAGCAGTTGCTATACATTCACTTGCACATGTTCAATCTTCCTCCTAGAGTACCCACTTTCATTCGCTTCACCAGCTCGACACTTATGATTCATGAATGCATTCGTTGTAAATTCAGACACAAACATGTATGATACACAAGGCCATCCATATATTCAAGACCTGTCCATAAGTAAGCGCTAAGCACTTCGATCGAAGGTATATCAAAATGTCATGGTGATACAGCACAACAAGATTCGTATGCACAAACAAAATTAAGGAATACAAAACCCAGCGCCGGTCCTTACTGAGTCGCATCGTTTTAGCCCCCAGCACGACCCAACTCTGCGTGGATATCCGTGTGAGGAGGGCAGAACACAAGGGGAGGAGAGGCGAATAAGCGGGCGAGCGGAAGAGAACATGTGTCGCGGGGAACAAACCGGGAAAGAAAACACAAACATAAACCAAACACGAGGGATAACTGCAACAACCGTTGCACAGCGCGTTCCGTTCTATACTATACTATGATGGCTAGTACGCGTCGTTATCCCAGTCCTCTGTAGCGCGGATGAGTGAGCAACGGTCAAAGTGAAAATGGAGAGAGCAATGATGCGACGCTTACCTTCTGTGATCCCTCTCCATGCAAAGTACAGCGCGACGACAGATGCAGTTTCTAATACTGTCGCGATGAACGAGCCGTCGACTTTCATTGATGATGCCTACACAGCCCAACATCAGCATCAGCAAAACGTTCGACTTTACGTATGTAAATGACGTACTTTACATATAATCTTGCTGAGCAAGAAATAATCCAGCTGGCTAAGGACGAAGAGTATGGCTGAGATTACGTAGTACCACACTGGACGAATTTCGTTCAGGATGCCGAGGACGATGTACAACATGATTCCGAAATAGAACAAAGCGGCGCTAATCCGAACAAGTGAGCACAAAAGAAAGGAAGCACGAATGGGATAGATAGGCGAACTCACGCTCCAGGCCAGATACTGGTGAGCACGAACAATGGTATGCTGTTGAGGGATTGGGGTGGATTTGATTTTCCGATTACGCTTGTCCAACTGAATCCGACGTCCAAGGATATATAGGTTGTAGCGACGAAGAACGCGGCTGAGAATATGGAGAATGGCTATGTGCAGCGCACCGTCAGCAGGCTGTGTGTGCTTCGGAGAATGGAATGAGACAATGGAAGCAGAACGCACTATTATGGAGCTTAGGGTTCCGTCTTCTACGACTTGCGTAGCTACGATGGAATTGGCCAGCAAAGTCCAGAATAATGTAGCTACGAGACCGGCGTGTATGGCGGTAAGCACGACCAATGCCGATGAGCCTTGGGTAAGAAACGAGCCTGTGGTGATTAACTGGAAGGGAAGGGTTAAGAGGTATAAGCAGAAGAATATTCGTAGTTCCACACGGCCTGTGATACAAGAGGATTAATTTTACACGAACGGCAAACGTAAGGACACGGCGTCCGACTGACCGACTGCTGCCTTGCGTCTTCCAGTGAAGTGTATCAATGATAAGACGACGAAGCAACTGAGACCGCAAGCAAGGATATTGGCGATGTTACCCAGGGAGCCATCGTTTACTTTTGGTATCCCGCATACTGGATTAACACCGACTGGGGCAGTGGTTGTATTTTGGGATAAACCTTGCAAGACAGATTCATCGGTTGTAAGTAACTAATGAGGGGGTGAGCTGGGAGATCGGTATGGGATATGGTGGGATGCAGACCTGGCGATAAAAGAGATTACACCAGGTGTATGATGGGACCTGGGTGCAGAGAGTTTGGAAATCACCAAACTGATTCATGTGAGGAAAATGGAAGGGATATGTATGGGATAGGAGGGACCGGGTATGTGAAAAGGGAGATGCGTATGTCTTTGCAAGTCGTGCAAAGTGTCGTCAAGCAGGGAAGTTGAATGAATAAACAGGTCAATACAACAAGTGGTGGTTCGAAAAGTTAATTTACTCACATTGGTGAGAACAGAAGACGCTGATTCAAAGAGTGTTCCAAGGTGATTCAAGCAAAGAATAAAACAAGAATACACCAGGCAATCTTAGCTTCAACCAGAACACGGGAATGATCGGGGTAAGTATGTAAATAAGAAGCTATGTAAGTGGTCAGACGTGGTTGTGGCAGTAACGATTATGTAATCCATGGTAGTGCTTTTAACGTTGTTCCATCCTCAAGTGCCTTTGACAATCATTCGACATCCCGTAACAATTATTGATGACGCGATCGAGGCTGACTAGCGCTGACCCCCCACCTCACTGGATCAGTACTATCGAACGAGTACATCGTACATCCACGCGGTAAGTCCTATCTTAGCTGCGAATATAGTTTCTCCGAGATACCGCAAATAAAATGAATTCTGTTCGATATGAAACCAACTGTAAGTGCGCTTTTGCTCTCATCGTCGAACTCGGTTTCGACACGGAGTTGCTCAAGACTGGGGAGAAGCACTCTGAGAAGGAGACGGGGAGGTCTGAGATATGTAGTGGATGATATGGCTTAATGAAACTTGAACCGATAGACAACACCACCGATCGACAGGACATAAAACAGACGCTCCTGAAACACCAAGTAAGGTGGGCATATGATACGGCAGTAATCGACACTTCATCGAGTTTGGAGGCAAACATTGGAATGGAATTAGCAGGTGGTATGTCGTCAACAGCGCGATGTGATAGCAGGAAGCACAGCGACTTCAGCGATGGTAAGGAAGCCAAATGAGTAAGCGCTTGTGCGTCGAGGACACCTGTTGTAAGATGAACGAGCTTGTGATAGCCACGTACAGCTTCGGATACTGTATCGGATACTGTATCAGAAATTTCACAAGAATCGCCGTATACACAGTGGAGTTTTCGAATGGAAGGACAACGACTTCCGAGGGATGCTAACACGGCAGATTTGGAAGAAGAGGGTTTCCAAGGCAGCCATAAACGTGCGCTTAGCGTGATCGACGTGATAGTTGGCACAAGTAGCGTCCGCAACAATGGAAAGAAACTGTCTCGGTCATCCAACCATTCCAACGTACGAAGGTTCGGCAACATCACGGATGATGGTGCAAAAGCAAGTGCTTCTGCCACCAGGTCACTTATCTCGTCTAGTCCAGCGTAGTAGATGGTCAATGAGTGGATACGGTGTGCATATTGGCTGAAAATCATCCATTCTTCGGCGAAGGGAGGTCGTCTAAGTGACTGTTCAACATGAATTAAGAAAATCCATGACATGACATCTGGATCCGAATTTAAAACATCTAGCTCACCATCTCTCCATTCGTTGCTACTTTAACGCCTTCAGGCAAGTATGAGATGAGTGGCTTCAACCTGTCCATGTTTTTCCAGAGCACATCAAGTGCAGGTTCCTTGAATGCCCTACAGGTTCTTGCAAGCGCCGCGATTGTAGAATAATCCCGAGAGGGACGCATCCAGATGAAAGCTTCATCATCACGAATAATTGTGAATATGTCAAGGAGGATTTCTGTGGGTAAGAGACAGACATGCACATGACGCATACCTGCAAGTCGACGATGCAGTTGAGCTTGATCCTCACGGTGTCGAAGTTCAACGGAGTTTAAAACACAATTATGATCAACGACGAACGTGTTGTTGCATCATACTTTCATACTTTCATGTGCACGCTCTTTCATCATCAAGGTGAACTTTAACTGTCATCGGGGCCCGCACCATGACAGTGATGACACTGCCATCCCAAGTTTGACACCATTGGAACAGTAAGCTATCAGCGACGCTGAGCAAGCATGATTTGCTTCTGACCGTCCAACCAGTAAGCACACGTACGCAATCCAGTTCGTCTGATAATTCCTATGTTAATGATCCGATCACCGGACTGAGGCCGTGACCTTGAATACAGGGGTTCAGAATGTTTAAATCCAAATCGACACCATCTTCATCAGGTCTGTCGTCACCATTTCCACAATGTCTATTACTGTTCAATACCGCACCCTTGGCAAGGCTGGCCTCAAGGTCTCCGTGCTGATTGTGAGTACATACGACTATCCGCTTGATGTGAGCCACATCATTCATCGTTGTCTTCATAGCTTGGTGCAATGAGCTATGGAACACCGAAATGGGCTGTACGTACTAACCTTTCGTTCCATTCATCACATCCTGATCCTCCATCAGCCCTGGGTTCTTGAGGAAGAGCCCTCTCTCGAGATCATGAAAGCTGCTTGGGATCTTGGGATCAACACCATCGACACCGCGAACATGTACTCAAATGGTGAGTCAGAGCGCCTCATCTCCAAATTCCTCAAGAAGGTATGCCTAAAAAATAGCATGCATATTTATGATGATCTTCTGACACACGAATACTTATACCACAGTACAACATACCTCGCCACTAGATCGTCATTGCCACAAAGTGCTACAATCTCGTCGCCGATGATCCCTCCATCCATGCGATCACCATACCAGGTATTAGAGACCTACCGAGTATGTCAACCAGTCTGGCCTATCTCGTGCTGCGATATTCAATGCTGTCAATGCGTCCCTCGCACGTCTCGAGACCACATACATCGACCTGCTCCAGATCCATCGTTTCGACCCAGCAGTCACCCCCGAAGAAATCATGAAAACCCTCCACGACCTAGTACAAAGCGGTAAAGTGCGCTATATCGGCGCTAGCTCCATGCGCTGCTGGCAATTCGCCATGTTAAACGATGTGGCCGCTAAGAACGGCTGGACGAAATTCGTGAGCATGCAGAATGAGTACTCGCTAGTCTACCGGGAGGAGGTACGTCTCACGCTAAATTCACATATGCAAGGCTCCAACACAAATGTCATTTCAGGAGCGCGAGATGATGGTGTATTGCAAGTACAACGGTATTGGCGTTATCCCCTGGTCTCCTCTAGCTACTGGATTCCTTGCACGTCCTGCAGGCACGGAGACAATCCGTGTGAACTCCAGCAAAGGAACCCCTCGCGAGAAAAAGCTGATCGGTGGAGACACGACTATCGTCAACCGCGTCGAAGAACTTGCACAGAAGAAGAACTGCAAGATGAGCCAGATCTCGTTAGCTTGGGCTGCGGCTAAGGTCACGAGCCCGATCGTGGGTGTTAACTCAATTCAGAGGTTGCGGGAGAGTATTACTACGGGGATTGAGCTCACGGCTGAGGAGATGGTGTATTTAGAAGAGCCGTGAGTTTTTCTTCTGTTTTTCTGAGCCGATCTTATTTCATGGTCCGGTATAGGTACGAGCCCAAGGTCGTCCGTGGCCACCTTTAGACGCTCAGGAAGAGGTTATTATCACTGACTGTGCAACTGAAAAGATAACCGTCTCTGAGGTGGTTTTCAAACACCTTGCAGCCACCGACTCCCACTATTTGAGATCTAATTGAAGGTTACCGCTTACCTGCTACTGGCTAGCTGGTTAGCATTATCCAAAGGAACTATTTTCTATACCTGTCAATAGAAGCTATTGTATCGCAAAATATGTACATCAAATCATCAATAAAAGTAGTACTAGTCATCCATCTTTCATCACATGTACAATTGCAGTCATTTGCATGCTTGCTCTTATGCCTGTGATGACTTTCCGCGAGGTTGTCTGTCTGTATCGATGAGCTTTGACGCCAATCGTCGACGCGAATCCTGCCGTATACCAATCCAATGTTCAAGGATTGGTACGAACTCTAATGCGTATCTCTAGATCTTGACACCTTTCAATGCACCGTACAACAACATACCGGGTCCTCGCAAGATGCCGGTTACAAAGTAATGCAGCTTCAGTGTTTCAGAATCTTCGATGGCGGAGAGATCTAACCGAACTGACACTCTCAAGGAGGACCGATCGCCACCGATCCCATAACGACGGAACTGCCTTTCTTCTGCCAAGATGAAAGCGGCCAGGGTGACCTCCAAGAATTGTTTCATTTCTGCATTCGCTGACTCAACTCTACTACCCTGGTTCTGCCCTCGCGAGTCATAAAGTCGCATTGATTCGGATTGTCTTTCGACAGCACGAAGGTCTGGTGTCAGTGCTGGAGATGAAGGTGGGGATCTTTACTGGGCCAATTTCTGCAAGATCTAGCCATCCTCTCGTGGCTGGGCCTGGAGGTGAGGGGCAGTCAAGCCAATGTTGGCTGGGTCATCGATGATGTAAAACAGAGCCTGATTGACCATGATACAATGCCACTGGCCTACCAGGTCCCACTCCCGGACATATGATTGCACCAACCATTGATAATCCCCATCACATCTGTTTTCACGGCCGTATCCTTGCCATTCCAGGGATCGTCGACGTGTTTCCTGGGCTAGCAGCCTTCAAATTTCAGAACCTTGTTGTGAGCATTGTGATGATCTGATCCCATCTCTGTGAACAACTATGTGGTGTGATGATGAGATTTAGTGACATCCTTGGCTATGGAATCCAAGATGGTGATAGTACGGTTATCAAAAGATGCGGCCCGGCACTCAGGGTTTCCTGGCCACACCAGAATGACCTCTTCCAACCTTTTCAACACCGCTGAGTATTGGCCAAATGTGCACTGCCCCTCTGGCAGGATCTCTGAAGAATTGGGGCGGGGGAAACAAACCGGCGCCTCTGTGTCACACCAAATCCTGGTGTCAGTATCTCTTACCTCTTATAAGTGGCTTATTCACCTGGAATTTTTGGTCAAATCTATATATCCCCAGACAGCAGCGAAGTGGATCATAGCCTCCGAAGGTTCTCCTGGTTTATCTGAATGACCTCAGAAAATGTTTTGAATCCTATATAAATAAGCTGCAGATATTGTTGGGGGAGCCTAGGTGTGAATCGCATGCCACATCAATAGCTGAGCATCAGAATTAAAGGTATAGTTTCGAGTCTGAATGCCTGTTGCAGCTTACCACTTCATTGATATGCACCCTCGTATAACCTCCAGGAACCTCCGAGTCTTCGTCAGGCAGTTCCGCCTCAAGAATGAGACCCTTGGCGTCGCCAATGCCCATAAGGAACGTCGCATCCTGATCAGGTAGAGTGGTTACTACCCAATCATAGGGGGTCTCCTCTTGCACTTGACGCAAAATCTTCTTCGTCCGGGGTTCCGTACTACCATAATTTTCTGCATCACGACGCAGTTCAGCGTGATACACTGCAGAACTTGGGAATGATCGGGATAAGCAGTCAGGCATTGCAGTACTCCATAGTAATTATAATTTGTTTCATTGTCAACTTTCAAGGTGCCTTTCACAATTATTGATGACGCGAGCGTGAGTTTTCCTCAATTTGACACCATTGAGACAGCAAAGTTACTATCAGCGAGGCTCACTCTCTACCTCGCTGAATCAGGACTATCGAATAAGTACACATGGTACATCTGTGGAGGGCATGAGTAATGTAAAGTGACTTAGGTAGTTGCAAATAGTAGACGTGAAGAGGGGGAGAGATATATATTTTCCGCACAATTGCCATGCCCAGAGTCGTCAGAGTGGCAATGAGCCCTCCTTCGAGTCCTCCAATACTTTACCTATCTTTTTACGCAGTTCTGCGCCCTTGGTGAGTACTCGCAGGAACCCCTCCACCGTATCCCATTCTTCCTCAAATGGCACCTCGCGTTCCTCGTTTTCCCATTCAAAGCGAATCACATTTATCAAATTGGGCAGTAGTGCATGTAGTTGACAGGCCACGACCATTGGATCGACAATCGGAGAAGACCCGACAAATAAATGACCGATCCTCTCGTTTGGAATGGTTATAGAGAACGGTTCGGAGTCGGCATCGATTGGACATGCAGCAAAGCGTATTTCAACGTAGGACAGGTTTCGACAATGTTGTATGAGGTGGACGAGTCCTATGAAAGTGAGAGATGGCGGAACCAGCCAATGATTTCCACTTCCAAAGGAGAATTCCTCGAGTAGAGGCCAGGATTGTATCATATCCTTGAACGCTTCGTCGTCAACGTCCGAAGTGCAGAGCCAATTGAGGTCTAACTTCGTCAAGCGACTAAATTGCAGCAAAGGTGCAATTACGTTAAAGCCAAATGCCAAACGGTGATCATTAAGTGTGCTTTCGCTCTCATCGTCAAACTTGGTTTGGACACGGAGTTGCTCAAGAACTGGAGAGAAGCACTCCGAGAAGGAGATGATGAGGTCTGGGATATGTAGTGGATGATATGGCTCAATGGAACTGATAGACAATACCACCGATTGACAGGACATAAAACGAACGTTCCTGAAACACCGAGTGAGGTGGGCATATGATATGGCAGTAATCGACACATCATCGAGTTTGGAGGTAAAGGTTGGAATGGAATTAGCAGGCGGTATGTCGTCAACAGTGTGATGTGATAGCAGGAAGCGCAGTGACTTCAGCGACGGTAAGGAAGCCAAATGAGTAAGCGCTTGTGTGTTGAGGACACCTGTTTTAATATGAACGAGCTTGTGACAGCCACGTACGGCTTCGGATACTGTATCAGAAGTTTCGTAAGGGTCGCCGTATACACAGTGGAGGTTTCGAAGGGAAGGACAACGACTTCCGAGAGATGCTAACACGGCAGATTTGGAAAAAGAGGGTTTCCAAGGCTGCCATAAATTTGAGCGTAGCGTGATCGACGTGATAGTTGGCACAAGTAGTGTCCGCAACAACGGAAAGAAACTGCCTCGGTCATCCAACCATTCCAACGTACAAAGGTTCGGCACCATCACGGATGATAGTGCAGAAACGAGTGCTTCTACCACCAGATCACTTATCTCGTTCAGCCCAGAGCAGCAGATGGTTAATGAGTGGATACGGCGTGCATATTGACCAAAAATCATCCATTCTACAGCGAAGGGAGGTCGTCTAAGCGACTGTTCAACATGAATTAAGAAAATCCATGATATGACTTGGATCCGAATTTAAAACATCTAACTCACCATCTTTCCGTTCGTTGCTACTTTAACGCCTTCAGGCAAGCATGAGATGAGTGGCTTTAACCTGTCCATGTTTTTCCAGAGCACATCAAGTGCAGGTTCCTTGAATGCCCTACAGGTTCTTGCAAGCGCCGCGATTGTAGAATTATTCCGAGAGGGATTCGCCCAGCCGAAAGCTTCATCATCACGGATGATTGTGAATATGTCAAGGAGGATTTCTGTGGGCAAGAGCCAGACATGCACATTAGGCATACCTGCAAGTCAACGATGCAGGTGAGCTTGATCCCTCCCAACATTGTCGAAGTTCAACGGAGTTTGAACACAATTACGACCAACGCGTTGTTGCATCAAACTTTTTTCATGTGCATGCTCTTTCATTGTCAAGGTGAACTTTACAGCTATTTGCAAAAAGGATGACAGTACACGCGAAGAAAGAAGTTCGTAAAAATAAAATATACTTGCCAAAAAAGGAATCTTTATGCGTATCAACAATAACCAGTCCAGATGGTCTGGCCTTTGTATACTAGTGCTGAAGGTGAAGAGTGCAGATGAAATAGTGTAGGTCATGTGAAAATACCTATGCTATTGATGAGAAGAACTTTAGAGGATGTTCAAAAGTGACTTAGGTATGATGAGAGAGGATCAAAACAAATCGACAGGCGGTCAAGCT
>LVVM01004176.1:11474-28418 GCA_001882365.1 Rhizopogon vesiculosus | reverse complement strand
TATGCTGATATCGGCCTGGTTAAATAACACGACCATGAGAGCGGACAGATTGGCTGATTCTGTCTCAGATAAGTAGTAGGCATTATAAACATCCTTTGTTTGCCACTGTTCCGGTTGTACACTAGTCTCCCTTAGGAAGATCAATTGCAAGTAACAGGAAGAGTTCTTCAAGTTATCATGGGGCTACTAGCACATAAGCCATGTAGCAATCCGCCGCGGCGACCAGTTTATCGGAAATCGAGATGGCCGTATCTGTAGGGCTGTATAAATGTTTTGAGAGTGTTCTCCCCTGTACATGAGGTGTTAAAGGCGATTCCAATCGATCCACTTTGGCAGAAAGATGTTAACTTAGACACATATCAGGTCTAATGATATTGTCAGCGGAACACACCGGCACGGGTTGAGACACCGTTGAGCACAGGCTTACTTTTATCTACTTCCATCATACGGCCCTTCGCGCAAGTGTGAGATTGCATTCAGACTGCTTGCAGCCGGGGAGAAGGTTTGGTCGAGGTTTGTGGTAGGTTGGATTGTGAGGGTGATTCACCTAATGCAAACCTCGACCAATCGAACTTCTCTCAACTAATCGAGGCCATTCTGTTTCCAGGATGGGCTTGAGGACTCGAGTTAAGTACATATACTTTTTACTCCACAGCCTGCAGTAAAATACGCACCATTTCTTTCAACTCAGCCGCCAGGTTTGAAGCACTTTAGCCCAGCGCTGCGCCACTGTGGCGTCCAATCACGTGATTTAAGGACACACTTCGGACCAAGAGCTATCTTGTACTTGCGCTTATTTGTCTAGCAAGAAACAGTCGCGATTTCTATGCAGAAGAAAGTGCCGTAGCCCACATCATCCAGACTACCGCAATTGCAACAGCGGACGACATACCATGCGCTCCGAGTCCGAGTCCGATCCCACCACAGTTTTCTTCGTAACCTCCTCATCGTAGTAAGTATTTAGATCTTTTGTGTGCAATGCAGCATGTCGTATGGCTTTTTATGGCGTTGCGAATCGTATAGGTGAGGACATGTGATATTACTATACTATTTTTTTCGAACATCTTTGGGGCTCGCTATTAATACCGTAAACTCGGAGCTCCAAACACAGGCACACGAACTGAGATGAAATGCGGAGTAGCTGTGACGGGTGTCTCAGTCATTCAGTATATTTTTGTAAAAGGAACTCTGCTTGCTGGAGACCAGCTCGCCTGGCCAGTGGTGAGATGGTACTGAGAAACTGAAGCATAGCGCTGGTTGGAAGATAAGCTGGCATCTCTGAGCAGAAATGACCTACAAGGTGAATGTAGTCGGATTCAGAGTCTCAGCATGTGCGGAATAGTATAAATTTATACATACGAGAGCGCCAAATGTTGGTCCACAGACCGATTCAGGGTAGTAGTTTCTGGTAGTCCGCAGAAGGAGTATGTGCCACACGCACCGCTATCAACCCGTCATGAGCCAGGAACATCACACACCGCGCCACTGTCAAGTTGCCTTGAGGCCCAGGTCGGCGCCTTTATGAAGCTGGAGGAAATGTTTGGTGATTAGACTTCACAATATTCGCAGCGTCTCCTAGTGCCTTACGCACCTTTCAGCTCGGAAGCCGCCGCGAGGCAGTTTCGAATTGACTGTGAATGCTTGCGAATCAAAAGCCTCCAAGTAAAGAAAAAAATGACCACTCTCAGTCATGCTGGACACGATTCGGCGACAGTGACAAATTCTTGGGGCTACATTGACTCCGGTACACGTTGGCAACTAGCGGCACCGTGCACGACAGAACCCTGGGTAACTGCCCGGCCTGCGATTGTGTGGTTGTGTCGGGAATGTGGTCAAGGGAACGGAGTTCACCAATATATCCATCCCGAAATGTCGGCTGTGATTTGCTCTATTACTCTCACGCATGGGAGTTGTGCGACGGAGTCTAGCGCCCTTCGCATTTGCTGTCGAATCGGAAAACAGTCTTGCAGCTCGTGGTCATTATGATAGGCTGAGTCGATAATTGCGAGGGGAAAGATTGAGGACAACAATTGCGCCCCTGGTATGTCAATGAGACAGGTCTTGGCAGCGAGTTGGTCAGGAACACAAGAGGTACTCTGACGATATCCATGTTAGGATACATAGCGGAACATAGCGGTGTCTTACCTCATTAACGATCAGAAAACAGGGGCGATGCATGTTCATGGAAGTTTAAACGTTCAGGCAGCAGGCCTCATCCTATGGCGAATATCACTCTAGACTGGCCTTAAATGTTTGGCACATCTTTGGGTTTAGAAATGCCCCACATACCACATGTTGGTTCGACCTGAGTCGCGAATCTCTGCCATGCGTCTTTCCATTCAGATAAGATTGTGATTGGATGGCGGGGATGTCGGAATAAGGTGCCTGGGGCGAGCGTTCTCAAGACTCGCGTTGAGAGATACAGATCGCTACGGAAGCACCGTGCAGGCGGAGGTTCTGACATTAAAATACGCCCTTTCACCACCCGAGCCTCGTGTGCCGAAGTGGAGATCATTCCCCATCCACCAATTGAAGCGTCCTACGGAAGGGTAATCTTGTGCCCACACGTGCCTGACGTTGTGGAACCTCTGACCCTTGCTGGGGCGGAACTTGCATGAAGAGTGGAGACGTGTCGCTATTTATGGCTACGATGAATAATGAATTAATGAATGATTATGAATCTGCTGAAAGAGCGGAAGTCAAACGCTTCGTTATTATGAGTGGAATCCCCATCTGTAGTTGTCCAGCGTTCGGTGCGCACGCCCGCGTGAGTTAATAACACTCTCGTCGGACGTGGCGTATATGTGGGGGTCCGGGGACCATGACAAGAAAAGCCGATCTGCAAGGCTTATCTTGAAGCCGGCTCAACCGGGATGAAGGTGGGAGCAAAAGCTGAGGCTGTATAATAAAGGTTCAAAGGACATACTGTGATGAGAGCCGCACTAGTACCCGCGTACCATTGGCATCAACGCAGACGATTGATAAAACCTAGGTATGTGTTGAGTGAAGCGAGCCAAAATTTGACTTTACAAACGCTGAGTGACTGAGATCTTCAGTGATTCCGTCAAGGACTTTATCAAATCAGTCTTGATTGCCTTTGTTCATCTCTTGGTCGCCGTTGCGGAAATTTGGAGCTTGGAGGATAACATAGTTTCCACGACTATTTTTAAGTAAACTCGCTGTGTAAGAAATTCAGTCAGCGCTAACCGGAACCAGTGGCATAAATTCAGCTAACCCTAATAACCTAGTCAGACTCTTCGCTTTACCCTATAAACCACACCATTCTCTCCTTCCCTGTTAACCATCACCATGGCTCCCATTCTTAATCACCCTGCCAGCGTCACCTTCGTCGATGACGCCAATAGACCAGTCCACGGAGAGGCTGATACATACTACGGCGGCGGTGAGGCATACATTCGTTCAAGAACCTACAGTCATGTAAGGCGTCGTTTTCTGGTCGATAGGTATTCTGCTGGTTGCTTATGCCACGTTTACAGTCACATATTCATGGATATAACCCCAAGCGTGCACCACTCTTCGAGGAGGACACCCACATGCGGGCTCGGCGAATGTCCCACGACGAGAAGAGCGTCACGGGCCCTCGGCGCTTCCTTATCGATGTCGAAGAGACCATCCGCGTTGTACTCGAGCAGGAGGACACAGATGGTGATTTCCAAATCAGTATCACCGATGCTGGCCCGAAGATGATGGCCCTCGGTACGGCCACGAGTAATGGCTTCAAAACTTTCGATATCCGAGTGAGTTGCAAGCTCACAATATCGTACCATGCTAATTATGATTTCCCTTTCTATCTAGGGAACTTACATGCTGTCTAACCTGTTGCAGGAGCTTGCCCTAGCCAGGGATCATGGACGCAAACGTATCGTTCTCGACGAGGCTCGTCTCACAGAGAACCCAGTCGATCGTCTCTCGCGCATGATCAAGAACTCATTTTGGCATTCGCTGACTCGCCGCATTGATGGCGATGGTCTCGAGATTATTACCGCTGACCCCAAGAACCGTACTGGCCGAGTTCAGCCTCGCATCTACGTCCCGCACGGTGAACCCGCAATGGCTGAATACTATAGAAGAGTGGCGCGCGAGAAACCGCACATGAACCTTGATGTACAGGTTCTCCCCCCCAAGCCTGATGACCCCGCATTTGTCAAGAGCTTGAACTCCAAACCGGGAATTTTAGCGCTCGCTATGAATGAGGTTGATGACGGTAAAGGTGGACGAACCTTAAGGGGTATTCCGTTCATCGTCCCTGGCGCTCGCTTTAATGAGGTGCTTTCATCAAATCTTCTTTTGGTTTCAAAAGACTAACGCCATCTAATGGCAGCTTTACAACTGGGATTCCTACTTCATCTCCCTCGGTCTTCTTGTCGATGGTCAAGTGACTATGGCTAAGGGCATGGTTGACCACTTCATATTTGAAATCAAGCATTATGGCAAGATCTTGAATGGAAGCCGGAGCTACTACTTGTGTAGAACCCAGCCTCCGTTCTTGACGGACATGGCATTGCAAATCTACAATCAGCTAGATCGCTCCGATGTGGAGTCTAACCGACAATGGTTGAAGCGCGCTATCCAAGCTGCCATCAAAGAGTACCATACCATCTGGGTCGCGGAGCCCCGCATTGACCCCAAGACAGGGCTGTCCAGGTTCCGCCCCGACGGTCTTGGAATTCCTCCAGAAACTGAGGCGACTCACTTTACACACATCCTTGAGCCTTATGCTCAGAAGCATGGCATCTCGGTTCACGAGTTCAGCGAGAAGTACAACAATGGAGTTCTTAAAGAGCCTAAGCTAGACGAATACTTCTTGCATGACAGAGCCGTGCGCGAATCGGGCCATGATACTTCATACAGGCTCGAGAAGCGATGTGCAAATCTCGGGACGATCGATCTGCAGGCGCTGCTTTACAAATATGAAGTCGATATCGGGACGGCCATTCGGGAGGTATTCGATGATGAGCTTGAGCTCGATGAGGACTTCGACTTGGCGCCGTTCCCGCCTTCTGTTGAGGCTTACCGCAATCCCTACCGTGAATGCTCAACCAGTCGGTTGCAAAACAGTGAGGAGTGGTTTAGGAGAGCTGATCACAGGAGGGATATGATTGACAAATATCTCTGGAACGAGAGTAAGAACCTTTACTTCGACTACGACACTGTCATGGAGAAGCAAAGCCTGTACGAGAGTGTCACTGCGTTCTGGGCGCTTTGGGCTGGTTGCGCGAGCGATGAGCAGTGCTGGAAGCTCGTGTAAGTTCGCTTACCTTTATTCGGTGGAAAATTAACTCACTTCGTTTAGTTCGCAGTCGTTAAAGAAATTTGAGGTACTTGGTGGCCTTGTTTCGGGGACTGAAGAGTCTAGGGGTAAAATTTCCTTGGACAGGCCTAACCGGCAGTGGGATTACCCGTGCGTATATGCTATATCGCGAATACGGCAGGTTTAACCCTTGTTCGATTCCAGCTATGCATGGCCTCCTCATCAAATCATGACTTGGGTTGGACTGGAGCGTTACGGTTACCTAGACGACGCTCAGCGACTAGCGTACAGGTTCCTTTACATGTGCGTGGCACACCCTAATCTTGTTCATACTAGAACTAACCTGTCTATTACTGTAGGATGACCACAGCGTTTGTTGACTTCAATGGAGTTGTACCTGAGAAGGTATGTGATATAAGCGGTGACTGCCTTATGCTACTAACGTGAATGTTGGTTAGTTCGACGCAGTGAAGCTTTCACACTTGGTGGATGCCGAATATGGCAACCAAGGGTTAGATTTCAAGCTGGTTCCTCGCGAGGGCTTTGGGTGGATGAATGGTGCGTTTCTATGCCTCCATACCTGTGTTTCCCAGCTAATCGATGATCACAGCGGCCTACCAGGTGGGGCTGTCCTTCTTGACCACGCACATGCGTCGCGCAGTAGCGACGTGCACTAGCCCAGAAATCTTCTTCGGTCCGGCAGCAAACCTTGAAAGTGCCGTCGCACAGGCGACCCTTGCTACCGCTGATACTCTCGGCCTTGCGATGGAGTCGTTGAACGTCGACAGTGCTTAAGCACTATCTGCTTCCATATCTTCGTCTTTCTTGGATGTTACAATTACATTACTCATCTCTAATATGCTTTGATCCAGTTGTAGAGTTACCATTTCATTGCCAATCTGCTCTTTGCATTCAGTTGTGTATTCTTATTCACACTCGCAATTCCCATAGACTTGTAAATAATCACATTTGCTTTGGCGCTCGGTGGATCTGGTATCTGCCCAAAAAGCATTTCAAGAAGTAACAACATTTTGTTCGCAACCTCCTTGCTGAGTCAGCAACACTGCGACTTTTACCTGCAACGTTTATATGATTCGCTGTGATGCTCGATGCTCCCAACACCTTTGACGGCCTTCCTCGTCCTCTTCCTGGATTTTATCCTAGGCCGTAGCCAGCCGCCGCAAAGTGCTCATTATCAGAGACCCCTACAATTTGAGCTGCGGCACGAGCATGCCATCTCGCTCGATGCACATGTGGTGTTCTCCGACGTGTCATCGACGACGGGCTACAGCAATGAATCATCCTATTCAATAGATACACGATATCTAACCTCGTACCGCCCATCTAGTTTTAGCGCCTATAATGATGCGAGGATACGTTCCGTACGGCACGCACAAAGCGCGAATTTGACCTGGCACGAAGCTGAAATCATAGGACCAAATGTCGAGAGTCGGAAGACGCTACTAGAACTCGCTAAAATGACGAACAACGCCTACGTGACCCCTGATGATAGCCAGTGGTACGAACTTAGCGATATGTGGCCCAATGTCCGTAGGTTTCCTTGTATTGTGCATGCAAGCTGTCGCTGAGTACTCCTTTTGTAGCATTATCCATTCGGATGGGAACCGGATGCTGATGGGTTCCGAGGTTATGTGTTTGCGACGCCCGACAACTCCGTTGTCGTACTATCTATCAAGGGCACTTCCGCTGCATTGTGGGGAGACGCAGGGCCAACTGCTAAGAAGGACAAATTGAACGATAACCTACTTTTTAGTTGTTGTTGTGCCAGAGTAGACTGGACGTGGACGACCGTGTGTGGATGCTATCGTAACGGGTGGAAATGTGACCAGGGTTGTCTGGAGCAGGCTCTGGTAGAAGACAGTCTATTTTATCCCATTGGAACGGTAAGCATACCATTATCGTTCGATTCCCTTACTCACTTAGACCAGAATTTATATAATAATCTCACGTATATGTACCCTACATCGGATATCTGGGTTATCGGGCACTCGTTGGGTAAGTATCTGTTGTTAATGCTAGCGGTATTGTCGCTCACCCGGGAGAGAAGGAGGTGCCGTGGCTTCTCTTCTTGGTATCACATTTGGTGTCCCCGTGGTTGCCTTCGAGTCACCGGGAGAGAGATTAGCTGCAAGGCGGCTTCATCTACCATCACCAGTAAGTAGTTCCAGTGTGCGTATCATCCTGATGGTAATGGACCATCTCTAGCCATCAACTCATCATGTCACACATGTATACCACACTGCAGATCCAATTGCAATGGGAACCTGCAATGGCATTTTGTCCTCTTGCGCCCTGGGCGGGTTCGCAATGGAAACTAGGTATGTTTCCTGGCTTTTGGGTTACCCGCGTCTCTGAGGCAGCCTAGATGTCATCTAGGCAAATCTATCGTATATGATACCGTGTCGAATCTTTCTTGGTCTGTTGACATACGCAGACATGGCATCGTCAGTGTTATAGAAGAAATCCTGGGCCAGCCCTGGCAGCCCAGCGAAGATGTCGGTCTGGAGGTTCCACCCGCTACAGTTGAAGAAGATTGTGTGGTGAGTGATGCTACTTATCTTCCTAACAGTGCTTAGTTGAATTCAATATGAAAATGGTAGGAATGTTATAGCTGGGACTTTGGCGATTACCCCCTGTAGCTGCCAAAGCTAGTTCTGTAGATATTAGCTCCCACCTAGTAGGCCATAACATACCCTATATGATACCCACCACGCCACATCCTAGAAGCAATACATATCATTTTCGATATTCGAACACGTTATAGATGTTACTCTGCGTGACGAGAATATGTACCACATTTACGGCCCAGACGGTTCCTGGGGTCTCTCTTTGACCCTGACAAATTGATGGATATTCTCTCAGTCTGCACAACCATGCTGATTGATGTGACCGTTTCGCCGTCCAGCGCCTTTAATCCGAAACTCCCGCCATGTATCGCGAAGCTTGATCACGACGAGCTTGTTCTCATAGAACTCCAAGGCACGCTCGATATAGAGTGCAGTGAAGACGCCACTAGAGACGGGCAGTTCGTTGGCAAATTGAATCTCAAGGATGCGGTCTGTGGAGTTCTCTCAGTCACTGACAATCACCTAAAAGACCTTTAAGAACAAACCCACCTTGATCATTGGGCACCATCTACTCGAGGGCAAGGTCGTAAGCTTGTCCAAGCCTTTGGGCGTGATGCATCGCAAGGAAACCTCCAAGCCACATGACCGTCCTATTGACGAAGATGACTCCAGAGTCAGGGATGACGTTTCAAACCCTGGAGTCAGCTGGGGCATCGTTGCCGTGGTGAAAAAGAAGATCGTGTTTTCGAAGCGACCCATGCCAATTGTGAACTTAGGCGGTAGTACTCAGAGAGGAAAAGTTTGAATCTGGATCAAGATAAACATTCCCTGCTGCGTGGCTTCGGACGTGCGTCAGTGACAGAATTTGGTTGGTATGATCTAATCTGGTGTACAGAATGAGTTACTGAACTAAGCACACAACAGCTTGTTTTGATCGCGGGTCTGTCGCCGACAGCAAACAGCCCTGCAGTTGCGACTTGTGGACATGTCTGGTTGTCTGGTGACGATATTTGAGTAGAGGACAGCTTGAGACGCTTAGCTATACCTCCAGGTCCTCGAATAATCTAACATCTACATGCATGAGTCGAGAACCCCATCGACTAGTTCTTGATTATCGAATGTATTGTCAAGGCCAGGAAAATTATCTCATATGAATGATATTTATTACATGTTCTAACTTAAGATAAGCTCGACAAATTAGATGGCGTGTGATGTGTGTACTATGTCACATACTACTGCTATTTGGTCAGCCTTAACGTCGACTTAATGCAGTGATTTTCTGTAACGCCAGCTGCCGATGGGCACATACGAGATTCTGGAAAGGTCGCGGTCCTCCAATGACTCATCTTCGCCTTTAGACGCCCTAGGTAAGTACAATACGGTAAAGTGTCAGCACCAGTTGGTTGCGCAGTGCCGTTATAACTTAGCCCAAGACAGCCAAAAAAAGGCTTCAGGCTAGTGCCAGGATTTTCTCAGCAGTGAGCCCTCATGATGCGCTCGAAGTCCTTCTTGGCAGTTTTCAGCCTGGGGTCAGTTACCCTGGCATTAATTCCTGGACAGTTTCCGATTAATACTACAGGAAAAGATTCCAGTGTTCTATCCCTGGATATCACCAATTCGAACGCTGATAATATCTCCGTGTCTCTATATCATCATGATAGTCTAAGTTCCAACACTGAGCAGTGGAAAGTCTGTAAAGACTTGCACTCCCTGGCGATGTCATGACGGAATTATTCCTTTATCTTCCCTTGATGCGCCCCTCCCCTTCTTATGCTGGCATCCAAGCACTCATCCACCAAGATCTACCCTGTTCATCCTACCCATTGCATACGCCATTCCGCTCTCAGGACTCCCACTCCACTGTCATCTGCATCCGCTCCGTTGCCATCTGTCCACTTCGTTGCCATTGAGTCTATGTCACTGTCTTTTGAGTCTCCACAACGGCATACTCCAGTAATCAAGCAATCAAGCAAGTAGTATCGTAATGGTACGTTTCAGCGGATTATTGCACTAGAAAAATGTTTTATCCTTTCGTAGAACATAACATAGTGCCAGGGGTGACTCCAATCGGTACTTTGCTTTATCATGGCACCATCCAGGACACCATACCCACTGAGCCCGATTGGATATCTAGGGACCCAGAGCATTCCATGATTTTCTGTCGTGCAATGGAGGGGGGTGGTTGGTACCTCACGCTGGCAGCAATTCGACCTCTCAAAGTGTTGTATTTTGATGGAAGAAGTGCTGCCAGTGCCAAGATACTATGGACATCCAGGATATAATAGCATGGGGAGAACCGCAAACCGATCGGTTCCGCGACGATTTGCATCAGATTAGATACCTCTGTGCATGGAACAAGGAGTTTGGAATCGATGGCTTCGTGAGGTTAGCCGTGACTCATAAAACTGTAGATATACACTGAGTTGCCAAATTTCTAGAATGGAATGGAACTTGTGCGTATACTCCTGGCCTTGCCTTGCTCTCCCGACTGGCGACGATCCAGTGAAGCCATGTTGTGTGATTTTACAGCTGGTGTCGAGGTTGTGTCTTTCTTAAATGTCGCCACATCTGAGACAGATGCACACCCGGGTCCTGGCGGTGCGCCACCTGATTCTGATATCTGTCAGTGTTTTCTTCACGTGCGTCAATATGACTAACGCAATAAGTTTTACAGAAATTCGCTTTTTTTGAAGCCATGCACTCCCGCTCATGGCGCAATCACTATCCAGGAGATTCCCGCATCGTGCTCGACCTAACTGGTCTTATCTCATGCTATGACACCGCACTGGCACCGTCCCTCATCCCAGTTCGCGCAGGTCTTGAACGATGCGACCATCGCGTGCTCGGGATATCATCTGAAGACATATTACGGGTGATGAAAGGCTTACTGAGATCGTCAGTCGACCAGACCCGGTGGGCAGCGGTATTGACTGGAAGACCCCCTATCCATGTTACCGTCGATCGATACGCAGATCGACTCGAATTGATGCAGCATCTCCTCAACTTTACCTCATCACTCTCAAGAACTCCTTCAATGAGCGAGGTTGGCGCAGGCACAACTTCCTATTATGCTCACGCTATATCTATTATATCCCACTGTCGTACCCAGTGCAAACACTTTGGGCGTAGATGCCTTGTAGTGAGCATACCCGACTTTCAAACGATGTGCCACAACACACTTCCGAGATGATACCCAGGAACTGATGTCCTGGTTGGATTGGAGCGTATGGATTAAATGCCAGCCTGTCTGCGGCCCAGAGGTGGGAGAAAGGTGGCCTGACCAGGCTAAATATCATATATTTCCAGGAAATGTGCTATCTTCCTACTTGGCTCATCAATGCACCAGTTGACCGGACTCCTCCGTGGAACCCAGAGGACACAGGTAACTGTAAGGAATGGAACTCCCCTGACGACGGAATCCCTTTGTATCGCTTTGACGTGCCACTCCCTTTCTTTGCTTGACCATCCTTCGTAGATATAAAAGCCTGTCTGTCTTTACCGTACAACAAGTGAATTGACCCCCTCACTCATCCCTCATGATCGACCTATTCCCCTTTGAACTCGTATCCCTTGCGTCGTTTCTGCATCCACGCAGTAACAACCTTACATAACCCTGCACTCAATGCAACTCCACATGAAAGTCTAGCCGTGATACGCACGTTTTCATTCCCTGAGACACCGGAGGATTGGAGGAAGCCTCGACCAAAGTGCATTAGGCGCATCCAGCCGTAGGGATATTGACGTCATGATAGGCTTTCATATTGTTGCTGTCATTGTGACTGCATCTGATCTATGCATTCCTGGGCTTGATGAGTATACTCAAGTGTATGGTTACTTGTATGTAGAGCCGTTCAAGTGATACATAGAGGGTTATAATAAAGGGATGAAATAAAAAGGTGAAGGTGCGAATTTCACAACTGAATTTTGCAAGCCCAAAGGTAAAAGATTCTGGCAAATGCACTATCAAGATTAGACTCGTACGTATACATACTTTTCTTTACATACTCAATCACTCCTCGTTAACATGCGTTATACACGTTCACCCATTGATTCTCCGTCTCAATGTGTGTTTTTATTCCTCTCCTCGAATGATGTAGAGGAGTCTTTCCGATACAAAATGTTCAGTTCCTGGTCAATTCCTAGTCCGAGCCTATCTAACCTTGATATGCACGTCGCCGGGCTGTTCTCCAGAGTCCACGACTCATCCTCGTCACAAGAAAGGCGTGAACGGCTACTTGCCAGATGCGTACAAACTTCCCAATCATGAAGCCATCAGATTCCTGGCAGGGTTCACTTATCATCAATGCTCATGAATCCATGCTTCTTCGGTGCCACTAACCTTAACAAGCACTGTCGTCAATATGACTGCGAGAGAGAAAACTTTGTACCATCACATCATTCAGTAAATTTGCATGTTCAATTGAAAATCTGACAGTATGAAGGTAGCTCACCAAGCCCACAGGTCACGTAAATGACATTGTGGTGGATCAACTGTTCCAACAAGCGATTATGGGTTCCCTCTCGCCAATAGCTTGCAGCGGCTTTGTAAACTGTGAAGCACCATATTTCTGTGGGACTTAAGTACCATAGGGAATAAGTGACGTCGTACTCACGTATCTCCATTACAGCCAGAAGCACGTAGATGATTATGATGGTGATGTTATCGCCAGTCTCAAAACAACTTGTGAGAGGGATAGGAGACTTCGTGACTGCAAGTATTCAGCGTGGCAAGACGTTATCGGAATGAGAAAAACCTACTTGTGGGCGAGGCTCGCCTGATAGAGAGAACAATGACGGAAACGATAATATACATCTAACAATTGAAGTTCAATGGACATGGAAGGATCCCAGTGAAGATTGCGACTGACAGCTCCATTGATCAGAAATATAACCATCATACGCCTTCTAAATTCCCAAATCGCACAAGTACGGACCAAGAAAACACCTTGCAGGTTAGGATCACTGGCCTTGCAGACATGGGGACATGGAATAGCAAACCTTCGGCACACAACATAATTACACCTCCAAGGTCTGAGTCAAATCCCTATTATAAATGACTTTTCTTGAAGAGATGAGGAAAACGTACAGGTGTTTACGGAGTATAGCACTCGACACATCTATCATGACTCCTAGGTTGAGGTGCGACTTCATGGTATTTGAAATACTCACCTGAATCGACATTGTGAGTTGAAACGCCACTGCGGACACCATGGATCAAAAAAACCAACGTCATTTAATGTAGCACTTACCCAGCATCGTCAATATCAAGAAAACGCAGGTAAGGTATCGGCAGACAAGGTAAAGGAACTTTGCCCATTTCCACTGCGACTGCATCAGAAACGCAACCTGAGATGGTGTACATATTTATGTAAGCCTGTATAGCTATCCTACTAGGTAAAGCAAAGCACCTCATCGGAAAAGGTGAGGAAATAGTCATAAGCCTGCGGTGATATTGATCATCAGGTTTAATTATGAGTGATTGACGCTAGCTTACCCAGCATGAAGCTACAACCACTGTATGGGGTCATTAGTGGATTCCATATCAATACACTTTCAAGGATACTACGAACCACTGGCGTACTTGAGAGAGATTATATGTACATAGTTAGAAAAGAGACGAGGTATTACTTACGTTAAGGTTAAAAAACACCCGTTCGAGCTCAAGTATGTCCTCAGTGGAGTACATCGTGAGCACGAGTCTTCACAGTGTGGCGGTTTGATTGTCCCGAAGTTACTTGACTCTGCCGTTTTATGTGCTCGGAAATCCAGTATAACTTATTTGAGCTAGGGAGTAATCATGCGAACCTGATTCTTTCATAAAATAGTACAAGCTACAAACATGCAAGCACCGTGGCCCTGATAAGACCCATTCTTAAGAGATGTCATTGACTTACTACCGGAGGCCCCGTTGGCATATGGTACGATTACAACACAGGGACGCTCACCCTCGGGAGCACCATTCCGCGCTTGCATGCAATCACTGCTGCGGTACGTCGTAATATTCGCAGGCTACAGGGCAACCCTGTTCTATGACGTGAGCGTAGCTCTTCAAGAGTCGGCAATGTTGCGCTTCCCAATTTAGGACGAGACATACTCGGCATCATCGACCATGAGCCAATCAGGGTAGATTTGCTTGGAACGGACTTGCCACCCTTTCTGACAGTCAAAAAGGAATGATGATAAGCATTACAGGGCCTATTAGCGCAGTGAATGCTATGGAAGGGAACGCGCAGGAAATGTGTCGATGACGACAATCATTGGCTCATCGCACTCGCTACACCGAACGTCGTAAGTGACGCATCAAGAGAATTCTGGAGATCGGCAAGCCGGTCTGCTTCCCACAGATCACGGTGCATCTTTGTCACCAGGAGCGCATGGAATACGACTTGTGCACTGGAGGACGTCTCAGTATTGTTTAACCGATGGCGAGAAATGAAATGTACTTAGCCATCGTATTGCCATATGATGCCTTTGGAGTATCATCAACACATAACCTCCAGTGAAGACGAGACACTGACCTGCAATAGAGCAGTTGTTGAAATGACAGCAACGGAAAGACCTGCGGGTTCATTTTCAGTGATCGGTCTTTGCGTTCCGCACGATAGCTCCTCACACACTCCACAACCAAAGTAGAATATGTTGTGATGGATGAGAACCTCCAGTAATTTATTTTCACGGCCCCAACTTCTGAAGCTCGCTAAAGCTTTGTATAGTGAGAAGAGCAATATTTCTACACAGCGTCAAATTGATATTTCAATTAACAGGTTGAAGCTCACCTAATTCCGCAAGGACAAGCAAACTGTATGCTGCCACAATTACGATGTTCTCACCAGAATCATAGCAGCTCACGGAGGGTATTGGCGATGTGATGACTAAATACAATAGTAAATCATGCAGTTGAAGAGCAATGTGGGCGTGTAATAAATCTTACCTGAGGTTCCAGACGTATACAATGTCAGTATTAAGATGGTAACACCGAGATAGAGCTAATCCAAGTCAAACAGTCAGGTTAAATATAAGAGCAAGAAAATTTAGCTACACACCACCGCACTGATTACAAAAAAAGCAATAATTGATCGTCTGTTACCCCAAAGCGCGCATGCACGTGTGATGAATATACCTGGAACGATGACTTAATAATGCGATGGTGGAGTTTATTTAAAACACACATTCTGCGCAGACCAATATCACACCGCCAATGTCTAGAAGGGCGCAGATGTCAGTATTTCAGATGAGCGAATCGACCACAAAATTCTGACAAGTGTTCAATGAGTAGTACTTCTCGCAGAGCTGACCTCGGGTACTCAGTTTCAAAGGCTACTAGAGGATTATTAGAACTTACAGTCTGTGATAAGGCAGGTTGTACAGCCACTAGCAAACGATCGTAGAGTCACTAATCAGAGAGCGAACTTGAAGGAGTGACATATTCGACGCACAGAGCATCTCAAAAGTCACGAAGGCAAACGGGACATATCGACAGACCAAATACATTATTTTGGTCTTGCTCCATTGTCCATTTAAAAGAAAGGTGACCTAGGGAATAAACATGAAATAAATACTTAGATAAGTGTTATACAGACTGTACCTCGTTGGGAATTGTGATCAAGTAATCGTACACCTGTACCAAAGAAACTGTTAGATGCCCCCCTGAAGAAATAGGACGCTAGTCTTCACCCAGAGAAATGCGACAGCCACTGGTAAATATTGCCACGGTCAATTGCAATCTATACCGAAGATGGGAAGGCACGGTTACCGTTAACATACTGACCAGGTCGATGAGCCACTATCACTAACTCGGACAAGTCAAGACTCACATTCAGGTGTAATAGCGCAATTCCCAGCTCCATAAAGTCGGATGAATAGTAGACGGCAGAATCAATCGTGCGGGCAGCGTTTAAGAATCACCTTTTGTTTCCCTTTTCTTGTTGGCATCAGAGGTCCGTTGGGTCGTAAATTTTACGTTGGGGACTTTGAGAACCACAAAAATTACCATGGAACGTGGACAGGAAGCTGGAACGTTTCATCAAGTTTACTGTCCACGTTCCACCATGATAATATGAATAGTCAGAAGTTGGCCTTAATTTCAAGGGGCCTCGAGGTGACCGCGGTGTTGCCTATATGAATGTCATATCAGTTATCTGCGCGCTTGTACCAGTCATCCAGTTACATACATACTAGTGACATTTAAACTTGCTATCGCGCTATTGAAATTAATTTCTTTTCATGTTCCCTAGGCTACGAGAGTCGCAGTCCTGGAATCTGGATGATCAATGAATTAAATGACTCATGTGACTTCGAGCCTGCTCTGTTCACAACATCGCGATAGCCGAGGCTTTGCAATAAGCTTGCTTTGAAGTTTGGCCTAGTACAATATGTGTACCTCGCCCAATTTGCCCTTTTCCTCGAGCGTTTGGGGCGTACAGGCAGGAGCGGGTAACAATAGTCTTGAAACTAGTTGCCTTATTTTAATGGGGGTAGTGGAAATTAAGCGTCTGGTACAACTTCGTTGAGGATTCACCGGAGAGAATGCTTTTCTTAACAAGTATGCTAAAATAGACTAGAACGCAAAGAAGGGTAATCATCCCGATTAAGACATAGATTAAACTCCGCTTGAATCCGTCCGAGCGGCTTGCAGTGTGCGGTATGTTGCCGATCAGTACGTACCGATGATGATGCTCTAACCTAGGGGAGACTAGTACCATCACATCATCAATGACTCAGAACGAAAACTCGGCTGTTCCAAGCTTGAATGCATCTGCTTATCTGCACACTTGTGAGATTTTAAATTTATCGTGAAACCTTGTGGTAGTACATGCACGATCAAAAACGAACGTTCACTAAACGAATATAGGAGACGATACAAGTTACAGGACGTGGACCAGCGTGCAGAGAGCACTTCACACAAAAGAGACAGGAAAAGAACAGAGTCCAAAGTGTTGGCGTATATGGTGATCTAAAGCGAGTAAATCAGCCCATGACCCCTGCTGCCTTGAATTGCACTCACCAGTGGGATGTCTTGGTGCAGGTGTGACGAACGACAATGATGGTACAAGTTGAAAGTGAGAATTTGAACCCAATGATATT
>LVVM01004176.1:0-11344 GCA_001882365.1 Rhizopogon vesiculosus | reverse complement strand
GCCGATAGATATCAAAGCGCATTAAGAGTTGCAGAAGTGGCAGCTGCTTTGTATATGTCACATAGCGCAGAACTTTTGGCGACTCCAACGAAGGTTTTAGATAGTGTCGACGAAATGCGGTGAGAAAGCTATGTTTGCGCGGAGAGGGGTCTGGCGGGTATATGATTAACGGGAACATGGCGGTGAGTACATAGACTGTCAGTTGAAGCCGTCGAAATGACCCTTCAGAATCCTCTCTCCCATTGGGGAAGGCGCACGACGCTGGCGTCCATTGTCAATGCTCACGGTCGCCGAGCGCTTTGTCCTGCGGACGGTAAATGGGGGTAGTGATGAAGTAGTGGGGGTGATAGCGGAGTTAGGTGGAGCGGCGGGGCGCGGAGGACTTTGAGAGCGAGTGTGGTCCATATTGGGTGGCTAAAGAATCGATAAATTAAGGCGCAACATTGCATGATAAAATCGGATTACCTTCGCAAGTGCACTTCCTAGAGATAGGCGCCTCAACAACCCGGCTCCCCGGTCAAGCTGACTTTCAGGGGCGACGGATGGAGAAGTTACAAACCGCCCAGTCGTGCCAGATCGACGAGCATGGACAGTTACCGGAAGCTCTTCAGGGGAATCTTCTATGGCGGTAGAGATGAGTCAACGAGAAGAAGACAAAAATCGACTAAGAAACCGACCTTCAAACACAGGTGCGCCAAACCCGCGGTAAGGAAGAGAAGAAGGTGATTTTGCCGTTGGGGATTGAGAGAGAAAAGTAAGGATAGGAGAGCTAGATGGAGAAGCAACTGGGACACGAGGAGAGTTGGGGCTCAACGGTGTCTGCACTTGCGGGGGCGACGGGTCCGACGAAACAGACGTTGAACGGCGTCTCCAGTGGTGGGTAGTTATTGGAATTGGCTGAGAATGCTTCACTGAATCGTCCTTGTCATTATCTGCGTTCATTTTCGTGGGTTGTGGTATATAGGAGATAGAGACGGGGAAGTAGGGGGAAACTTTTTTAGATTTCACATCAGTCATGCGACTTTATAATTGGGTTGGTGGCAATCCCCGATCGTGTCATCTCACGTGGCCAATCAGATCCTCCCAGATCAAGTCCGATCATATCCTGAGGTTTTCTCCTTTACATAAAGCAGTATTACGATTACAGCTCGTAAAGCGAGACTGTTGAGCAGTAAATTGGCTAAAAGGCAAACAGCCCGACTAGCAGCAGCCTGTTCAAATAGATGCTGAACAAATGACTTTTAATAATTACAGCAATAAGGTTGAATAATGCGGGGTACTATTATGTAGATAATGCGGGGTAAGGCCGATCACGAGCTCACGCGTTGACGTCGCAACCGCATGCGGCAGTCAGAATAAGACATGTCCACACGTCAGAGCTCGACCTGCGTGGGTATGGACAGCTATCAGTTTCACTGTTTCAGTAGAAAAGCCAGGTGGGAACATCTCGGATTCACGTTCTCAATGGTGGAGAGTTGGTGGAGAGCTGCAGTAACTTTAGCCATTGTTTCGGTGCCAAGTTTTTACCAAGACCAAGTAGAAGTTCCGACGCCATCATGGCGCAAATGCATTGCCATACCGGACATCTCTTCATATCACAGCAGAGGCGACTGCAGAATGTGTATCGTGACCTTCTAAAGAATTCTCATGCCCCCTGTGTTGATAATGCCTCCTTTTAGGGGAGGGTTTGTTCTCTTGTGCTGATTCGCTTGGTTTCAGGGTACCGATTTCAGTCTTTCCCGCGCGACGGCGCAATGACACTTGTATCTCGCTAGTGCTATATGACTTTCAAAATCACGCATGGTATTGACATTGTAATCATGCTCATGTAAAACGCTGTCACTTATCCTTATCTTTTGCGTCAGCGCATAACCAACTTCTGGTTCACACTAGAACGTCCATCGATATCGCAGGCCGCGACGTTGAATCTAAATGGAAAGTGTTTCATATCGTTTGCAATTCATAAATTTGTGATTAGTACCATAACATCACACTCCAAAAACGCCCGCATCAAACCTTCCAAAGGCTAGACTCCACTTGCCTTTTCGCGAACGATCACCCTAGTTGTCTGCAACACCTTCATATCTAGATCCACATGGATGAAGGGTACTAGCGGTTGTGCTATCACCGTGGTGGTGATTCGTGACGGAATCGAGGTGCGTGGCACCTACTTCTGTGGCCTAGATATGCCTAATTATAACCCAGGCAGGGACTATCTGTTAAGTTGCGAGCACAGAAGGACACAAGTACATATATTTTCTAACTCTCCGCCAACATTTTGGCCGACCGTTCGAGCTCGGAACAAATTCCATAGTTGGTTCATTAGCACGTTATCTGTATAACCGTGAAGAGCCAGTTGTCAGATGTCTCAGGATCGAGGTGCGACTCAAACACAACAACAACGACCTAGATATTAAAAGAAGAGACGAGAATATAAGTCAAAATCACTATAGATGCTAAATAATACCTGAAAGAAGAGAGAGCACGACGTTAGAGAAAAAAGGGCAACTCAAGGAGAATGATGTGGCTAAGTTACAGTAATCATAACTTTGCAAGCGTGCGTAAACAATGTATCCCCTGACCAAAGCAAAAAAAAGTTCATAACACCAATTCACTGGGCAGGCTTATAGAACCACATAATATTTTATCCAAGGTCTCCTCAGGCATGGTGGAGTCACTGATAAATTCACTTTGGGATTCTAGCTTCGCAGATCTTGAAGCTTTTCCATTCCTGAACGGAGTCACGCTCACGGTGCGGACGGCATCCTCTGTCACCTAGTACAGGGTAAGTGGTCGCCTTCCTTGAAACGTGTCGGCAAGTAATTGTACGTTCTATTTAGAATTTCTTGGTGAATGACAATCTTGATAAGTAGGTGACGTTGGTGGTTGTGTAACGTCGCAATCTCTGGCATATCGAGTAATGGATGTTGGGTTGCAGGATGTTGTCAACCAAGGCTGGAGGAATTTCTTTGCTGATGCGTACATCTTACAAATTGTATCAAAGTGCCTCTTAATTCCCCTTCGAAATGCCGTTCAAGCTTGTAGATTAGCCTCGTGGCTAGCCTTGCGTATACTACTGCGGATGACTCGGAAACGTCTCTGATGAAGCGAACATCCTGTATGGAAATGGTGCCTCTTTAACACCGCTACAAAACACCAAACCACATAATGGTGACCAAGCTCGCAGTACTATTGCATCCGTCTTTGCAGCTATCAGTATGTGTCGTAAAATATGGTGTAATGGTATTAGAATATCTCATCTCTCCGCAGCAAAACAGAAACTCCAGAGGCACCGGTTCGGACTCGGACTCGGTCGTACTGGACGGCATTCACAATTTAGCATCCCGGTTTCCAGAGCTTCCTCGCACACATGCTTTAGCTGCCAGCAGGGATAGACGAATACAGCAAAGGAAGACTCGGACCTCGGCTAATGCAACGATTACTGCCAGATATATCATTGCTTCTCGGATTTCTCGGTAGCTAGATGGCGTACCATCAGCGGCATCGAAAAGACCATCGTGTTCTATACTTTATCTCACATCCGTTCAATGCAAACCGATAGCAATGGAACTAGCAATGTCATCGACCTTTCGCACCACCTTTCTAGTGAGGCTAGAAATCGAGTCGCTAATCCAGTGAAAGATATTCTGCGGGTCATCAGTGAATGCTCGGTCACTGATCTCGTCAGCATGGCAAATGGTAATCCTCCCTACCATAGTGATGAAATATAATCAAGCGAAAGCCTTTCAGGTGATCCTCACCATTCACTCTATCCGTTCAGACAAGTCATGTACGAAGTACCATCCGTGCAAGGTCCTTTCGATCCAGTTACCTCGTGGCGTAACGGCTCCGGCCCCGCACAGACCATACACTCCTACAAAGATCAGGAGTGTGCACTATCCATTCGAAATGCCTTCCCATATGGCCGGGCCGCCGGGCTTCAACAGTGCAGAGAGGCGCTCGCCAGCTTCACAAACTTGATGTTTGCTCCACCGAATCATCATGTGTTGTTGACATTAGGAAACTCTGATGGTATCACGAAGATCTTTCGCTTGTTGGGGGAGAAGGGAGATTACTTCTTGACTGATGAATTTTCCTTTCCTAGTCAGTGGAAGTAGTTTGTTCGAGTGTTACTCTGAGCTAACTATAACTTTATGCTGTAGGTATGACTAACTGTCCTCTGGCATACGGCATCAAGTGGGTCGGCATCAAGATGGACTCTGGTGGTATCATTCCCGAGGAGCTGGAAAAGGTCCTTGTAAAATGGGACGAGGTGAAGTTAGGAAGACGGCCACATGTCCTCTATATTATCCCGTAAGCCTTCTAAGCTTCAGGTGAGAGAGCGCCGTAAAGTTGGATGTCTCATCAGAGTTGGCCAAAATCCCACTGGATCCACGCTGAGCGTAGACCGTCGCAAGAAGATCTATGCTATTGCACAACAATGGGACTTGATTATCATGGAGGACGGTAAGTGATCTGGATAAGGCCGATGGTATCATTGTGCGCGTCATCTGACGTTCTTCTCGCAGATCCTTATTACTTCCTGCAGTACGATATACCTCAAAAGGACAGTACTCCAGCAGATCCAGATGAATTTATCCGAGATTTCAAAAGCCCGTTGATACCCACATTTTTGTCAATGGATGTAGATGGCCGTGTGCTTCGCATCGACACGTCAGTGCTCCCACCAAAGCCTACATACCTCAGGCTTTCTAATGATCATCATGCCATCCATTACCCTCTAAAGGTTCAGCAAAGTGCTTGCACCCGGAATGCGATTGGGTTGGATCACAAGCAACGAGCTTTTTCACCAAAAACTGGCAGATTACACCGATTCCTCAACCATGCCTCCGCACGCATTCGGGCAGATGTTCGTCACCGAGATGCTCAGCGAACATGGCTGGAAAGTAGAGGGCTATTGTCTGTGGCTGCAAAGCTTACGATTGGACTACCAGCGACGCCGTGACTTCCTTCTCGAGGTTTTTCGACGCGAAGTGGAAACTACCGGTTATGCGAGTGTCAACTGCCCTGAAGGAGGGATGTTTGTGTGGATAGAAGTCTTTTTTGAGAAACATCCTCGCCACATTACCGAACCATATCATGGTGGTTCGCCTGTCGCTGCAAGGACAAATACGGAACTTTTGCTGAAGGAGCTTTTCGAAAAGCTAATGAACATCCACGGCGTTGTGTTCATGCCATCTTCCACATTCGCTATACCGGAAGATAGCCTATGGGTGGAAGACGATAGGCATCTGCCGCTGCGTGATGTAAGTATTACCAAGGTCATAAACTTCAGTACTTTGTCTGACTCTCCGATAGCGATGCAGATTTTTACGTGCAACCTTCGGTGGCACTGAAGAAATCATCGAGAAAGGCATGATACGCCTGGCGAAGGGCTTGCAGGAATTCTTTCAGGATTAGCGGGCTTTGTATGGGGCTACATGCCGGGCGAACATTACAAGTACATATGGCATGAGCTAGAAAACGTGATAGATATGCGAATCATGATAACAAACTCGGTACGGGGTCATCTAGCGTCAATTTCCCTTCAGTAACACGCTTCATGATGTCTCGTGCGTTGTCCAGGTTCGCTCGTATTCTCTGATCTCGATCGACTTTTGCCAGCGAAGAGAGCGCCCATATTTTCATCATCTTGGGCGCAGCTTCCTGCAAACGAACAGCAACTTGGTTAAAGTCGCCAATGCGGACCCTAGCGTGTCGCATGCAATCCAGAGCGGAATTCAAGAACCCTGCAAAGAGTATATGAAACGTGCACTCGGATCCGCGTTAAAATTGGAACGCTTACATGCATGCGACTCATCATCTTCGGGGTATTTACTAGCTGCATCCAGGTATCCTTTGATAAAGCTAAACATCCCCTCCATAGGATCACTGCCGTATTGGGCCATCTGCACATGATAGAGTCCTATCATCCTGCAAATTAAGGCTAAAATGAGTAGACCGAAAGTGTGGGGAAGTGGAGGGCATACGAATAGGCAATTCCAGCAGGGTAGGAGGTGAAAGACAAGAAGAAGCCAGGGTCAACTTGCTCCTTAGTAGGATTCTGTAAGACTCTGTCGGTCTCTTTGACAAGGTCCTCAGCTTCTTCCTTCAGGTGTTCAAGGGGAAACTTGGAGTTCAGACCGGGGTCGGTGCTGTAAGCCTGTCATGCCATTACTCAGAGCCCAAGAGACAGAGACTTGCGACTCACGTTCATGAACGTCTTTAGATACAAGGCACGAACACCTGCTACAAACGTATCCTCAAAGATTGTTCCCCTGTCGCTCTTTGGAAAATCCTTCCAAATAGTTCGTCCCCATTCAAGCAAATCGAGAGCTCGTTTGAGATGCTGAACAGCACTGTGAGGTTTTTGTCTTACACTACCATCCAATGAAGCTCTCATTATCCATGCACTGCGGTGAACGATCAATAAGTGTTGACGGAGCCCATCCTTACGCACCGAACAGTCACGGACAAAGCGGGGCGTATATCACTCCAGCCCTTTTCCTTCAGGCGTTTCTGGGCCTGTTCCTTGATCGTCTCAAGCCCTTCAGAATCCCACGCATGACGAGCCGTAGCTTCGAACATGACTGAACCTTCGTCAGTACGATTTCAGTACGCAATGCTAAGATAAAATGACCTTGTTTATTATACATGCTAATCCAGTCCGGTTGATCGATATGAAACGCGCGGTCATCACGCAGCATACCATTGGTCAAATGCGCCAAGGCCTGGGCGTGCAAGTATCACAACATTGCATGCGCAAAGAGACAAGCCTGAACTCACATCGGTACTTCCATAACACCCAAATTCTTCCGGTCCTTGAGCGTGTAATTTCAACTCCTTCATCTTGTTTACACCTGTAGTGAACTCCTGATAAACGTCGGGACTCGGCATGTTGACTGTTAGGAACTTGCAAAATCTTACCTGGTACGCATATGCGATCACCCAAGCCTGCGTGTAGCAACCATCAACATCATTCAGCAGGGGTACATGGGACCGAAATTCAAGCTCACACTACTAGAGATATTCTTGATATTCCACAGTTCAGTGAGCATTTCCGCTGCCACTTGCCACGGGAACTTGCCCTCTTTCGCATTTATCTTGAAAAGAGGAACAATTGGCTTCTTAGTAGCCTCGATACGCGCCTGTGCTGCTTTCAAACTGGCTCTATACTGATCCCTCTGCTGTCGCTGTGCCGGGCTGAGGTTAGTCGTGGGGAGCGCATTCAGCGCCTTTTGCCAAGCATCAGCACTGTTGCGCCAGTCCGCAAGGGCCTACTGATGTGAGATTCGGTTAGTCCGGAGAGCGAAAGGGCTTACATCCCAAGCTGCTGCTAGTCGTGACCACCCTTTGGCATAGTCTGGAATCTGGATCAAGTTCAGTAGCCTAAGACGTTCGCATTAGTCCTAACAGCCCATGCATATATATGGCATTGCATCAGTACCAACTGTGCATCATCCGCGGCGTCCAGGTATCTATTTAGAAATTCAATTGTTTTACCCACCGCGATTATATGGAATGAGCACAACTCACTTATTCAGCCCATGACTGCAAGCAGCACGGTTTGCATATGGAACAGCGTTCTTATCATCCAAAGCAAGGGCGTCGCTGTATTTCACGAGCGCCCCAACGAAATCTTGCTTCTTGTACAATTCGTTGCCTTCATTTTTGAGCTGCGCTGCTGCTGTTAGTTCGGACATGTTTCACAACCAGGAAGAAGCTCGGAGTAGTTCAAAGTTTAAGTGTCGTCTCCCCTAGGTCAGCCCAGTCGTTCCCTCTGTGTTATGATTTAAGTGTGGTGTCGCGACAGTTGGTAGAAGGGGTGTGGACCAAGGTAAGAGGGATCCTCAGTCTCAGGGACTCCATGCTTATCGATTGGCTACAACCATACTATCATTACGTCGTACTTAGTACTTACTAGTAGGCCCATCTAGAGCCGGAGAATTCAAATTTCATTACATAATTGTCGGCAAGTCGCGCATTCAACTACTTATGTTTGAGCTGGAAACATTGGAGAAAGGGATGATACGTGGGATTCCAGTTGGATTAGCAGGCGTTGAGGGCTAGCAACAAGAGAATAATTACAAGTACAAGCATATAAGTACATGAGGCCTAAATGGGATGAATGCGTGAATCATTATCCCAAAGGTACGGGGTCGTCTAGCGTCAACTTTCCTTCGGCGACACGTTTCATGATGTCTCGCGCGTTGTCCAAATTCGCTTGGATTTTCTGATCCCTTCCGCCGTGTCCCAGCGCAGAGAATGCCCATATTTTCATCATCTTGGGCGCAGCTTCCCGTAAACGATCAGCAACTTGATTGAAGTTGCCAATCTTGCCACCGGCGTTTCGCATAAGATCTAGGGTGCAATTCAAGTACCCTGGAGAAACGTTATAAACGCGCAGTGAGTCTGCGTCAGAGCACTCACATGCATGTAACTCGTCATCTTCAGGATACTTATTTGCTGCCTCCAGGTATGCCCCCGCCCCTGTTATGAAACAAAACATCCTCTCCATGGGATCACTGCTGTATCGAGACATCTGCACATAATAGTGTCCAATCATCCTGAAAAATAAAGCTATAGTGAGGAGAGGACCGAAAGTGTGGAAAGAGGGCATACGAATGGGCAATTCCGGCAGGGTATGAGATGAAAGACGATACAAAGCCAGGATCAACTTCCTCCTTAGTGGGATTCCGAACGATCCTGTCTGTCTCTTTCAGAAGGTCCTCAGCTTCTTCCTTCAGGTGTTCAAGGGGGAACTTGGAGTTCAAGCCAGGGTCAGTGTGGTAAGCCTATCATACAATTCATTCAGCGCCCAAGAAATGGAGATTCGCGACTCACATTCATGAACATCTTGAGATACAAGCCACGGACACCTGTTGAAAACGTATCCTCGAAGATGGCTCCCCTATTGTCCTTGGGAACATCCTTCCAAATAGTTCTTCCCCACTCGAGCAAGTCGAGAGCTCGTTTAAAATACTGAACAGCCGCTTGAGGTTCTTCTCTTAGATTTCCTTCTACTGAAGCTCTCATTATCCATGCACTGGGGCAAATAATTATTAAGCATTTCAGAGAAATTCATCCTTACGCACCGAACAGTCACGGACAAAGCAGGGCGTATATCATCCCAGCCATTTTCCTTCAGACGTTTCTGCGCTAATTCCTTGATGGTCTCGAGCCCTTCAGAGTCCCAGGCCCGGCGAGCCGTAGCTTCAAATATGACTTAACTTTGGTTAGTGCGATTTCAGTACACAATTGCAGGGATAAAATCACCTTGTTTATTATACATACCAAACCAGTCTGGTTGATTGATATGGAATGCACGATCATCACGCATTAAACCGTTGGTCAAAAACACCAAGCCCTGTGCGTGTGAGTATTATAACGTTACATGCGCAAAGAATAGGCTTGAACTCACCTCTGGGTTTCCTTGATACGCAAATCCACCTGGTGCTCCGGCGTGGGGGATTTTTTTCAGCTCCTTCATTTTTTCTACACCTTCAGTGAATTCCTGGTAGATGTCAGGGTTCAGCAGGCTTTTACTTGTTAGGAACTCGCGAGTAATCAATTACCTCATACGCAGATGCGATCACCCAAACCTGTGTGAAAGACACCAGCACTAATCAGCGGGTGTACACAGGAACACAATCTTTGCTCACACTACTAGAAAGACTCTTGATATTTGTGGCACTCGCGGTTCTCCGAAGTTCAGGAAGCATTTCTTTTGCCACTTGCCACGGAAACTTGCCATCTTTCTCATTCATCCGGAAAAGGGACCTGTTTGGCTTTTTCGCAGCCTCGATACGGGACTCCGCTGCTTTCAAACCGATGCTGTACTGTTCCTTCTGTTTTCTCTCCGCCGGGCTGAGGCTAGTCGTTGGAAGTGCATCCAGCGCCTTCTGCCAAGCGGTGGCACTTTTCTGCCAGTCTGCAAGGGCCTACCCAAGGAGTGAGATCAGGCTAGGTAGGAGAGCGAAAGAACTTACGTCTCGAGCTGCTGCTAGTCGTGACCACCCCTTGGCATAGCCTGGATCAAGGCCTGTAGCCTAAGATATTTGCATTAATTCTAATAGTCCATGTATATGGCTGTATCAGTACCATCTGCGCATCATCCACAGCATCTAGGTATCTGTTTCAAGATTCAAGTCAGCACTACGTACAGATCACAATATTATAAGCTCAACTCACTTATTCAGCCCGTAGTTGCAAGCAGCACGGTTTGCATACAAAACTGCGTTCTTATCGTCCAAAGTAAGGGCCTCGCTGTACTTGGCGAGCGCCCCGACGTAGTCTTGATTCTTGAATAGCTCATTGCCCTCGTTTTTGAGCTGTGCTGCCGTTGTCAGTTCGGACATGTTTGAAAACCTCGAAGAAGCTCAGGGTATTCAGCGTCGCCGTTGACGGGGATCAGTCGATAGAAGTAGTATGAACCAACTGGTCTAGTGCAAGGTAAATGGCAAAACCGTCTGGTTTGCGCAACCATTATTGGTAACAACCACATGAAGCCTGGGCATCTTGCGCTGGGGCATTCATTACGTGCATTAATATTGCCGGCAAGTCGCGCATTCAGAAGTGCAATGACGATGTAATCGATTACCGGGAAGCTTGCGACTGGATTATTAGCGAGGTCGTGATTTCCTCCTCGACGCAAGTTGGAACCCGCTGGTTAGCCAGTGTCAACTGTCCTGAAGCGCGGATGTTTGAGTGAGTATGCGTCCTTTTGAGAGACATGGGGCCCCATCTAGAAACTTAGTTCGGTCAAAGAACGCTCAAAAACTGCTTTTTGAGCGAACGTGTTTGGTTTAAGCCAAGACTTCATTCCGTAATTAATACTTGTTTTGGTTAACTTGAAGTTTCTTCCACCAATCAAATACTGTCGCTTGCCGCCGATATTGCTGTAAAGAAGCGTTTGCTTCAGTGCACCTCTTGCTGATGCCATCCCTAGTTTTCACTGTCGGACAAATACATAATTTTTGTTTTGAAGGAGCACTTGGCCGCGCCTGATGAATATCTGCATGATGTCAAGAAGTGTGCGAAACAAAGTTCATCACACGTGAATGATGAAATGTAGTTCAAACTGCTCATCGAGGGATCAGCGGCGTCGGCGGTCATTATTTGAGCGGAGTTTGTCTGCAGCCGCGTTAGCGTCGCGAATGATTATGTAATGAACACTCGCTGCAATATCACACCTACATCTAGTGTTGCTGTCGAAGTGAAGTCACTTCGAGGTAACTTCGGTTCGCTTCGGAAATGCACGAGTTCGGCTGACTTCGTTCTACCGAATTGGGACAAAGTGTACTTCGTTCACTTCGAGAGGCTATTCGAAGTGACCTACTATATT
>LVVM01004174.1:6725-23824 GCA_001882365.1 Rhizopogon vesiculosus | reverse complement strand
CCGTCCTTGTCGTCCTTGTCTCCACGCATCGCCACCAGTAGAGTATCGTCGGACGAGTTAGATTTCAGATTCGTGTGCAGCAATAGGCGAATGTCAGATCCTTCGATGACTTGGTCAAGCCTACCCGTAGAGAGGTACCGAATTTCGATGAAATCAGAAGAAAACAGTAGCACGTGGGACCCGCGATGGGCAAAAGATATAGCTTTCGTCTCCCAGCGGATGAATCCGCTTTTCCGGGAGGGTTCGCCGTGCTTCGTGATGTAGCATCCAAGAGCTGTATTCGAGGTTCAATGAAATATAGTCGAATGTATTATTTAAAAGGACTTACTGTCATAAATCACCATTATTTCGCCCGATTCAGTGCGAATTAAGCCGAGAGGCTTAGCTTCCTCGCAGCGGGTCTTCAGTTCGGCCATTTCGGTCGTGGAAGCTGTACCAAAGTTTGGTACAACCGATATCATCTGCCGGTCTGCACTGCAATGAAACGTTAATAGGGTAGAAAGGGTCAGGTAATCCTTGCCATACTTTGTCGGGTCAGCAATCACGATGCCCTTCTCTGTGCTTATAGCAATTGTCTTGGCAAGTGGTGTAACGGAGTATGCATCCTTTGGTACATACATTGCCTGGTTCACAATATTAACATATGAAGAGATAATGATTGTCCACTCACTTCGCCGAACGGTCTGAATGATGATACGTGACCTTGAAACGTACGTGACGGAGTACGGCGAAGGTCATTAGGGTTGCAAGCCTCCAATACGTGTACGGTAACTTGGAAGAAAGATTTAAGAGCATAAACAACTGGTCGGAGATGTGAGCACTGAGTGCCATGTGAGTTGGATTAAACCATACTGATCGTTCGCATTTTTATGCGTCCTGCACAGCAAAATAAGACGGTTCCGTCTCCCCCCGCAATTTTCTCCAATGAAGCATCCAAGCTACTTGGCGGGGCCTGATATAGTGCCACTCTGGCAAGAATATCCAACGAATACGCAAGTAGATAGCTCTCGTGATGTATGATAAACCTATTGAATTCTTGCAACACTATAATTGAGGAAGGATTGCCGTACGACAATATCTTGCGGAAGTCTGAAATCAACTATGAGCAACTCGGTAAAAATAATATGTAATTGATTCATACTGTTATCGCCCCTTGTACCAACAAAGATTCCAGTTGCGCAGCCGACCGCCATGAGCCTCTTTCCACCGGCAGCAGCTACATCGATGATCAACTATAAGCGATTGTTTACGGAGAAAAGGAACTAGGTTGCATACTAAAAGATACAGCGTTGAAAACCCTCCCTGATGCTTTAACCCCAAAGCCACGGGGAGTGTGAGCTCCTGGTGACCGGAAGCTACCATCATTAACGTCTTGCAGTGCAAACCACTGATCACAAGGCTGAATAAGAGTATTTCGGTATAGAGACACAGAAGTACATGCCTTGTTTGCATCTCGTCGCACATCATCTATTCCCTTAGCCTCTACAAGAGCTTCCCGCCACTTCTGTCTTATCGACTCAGTCGGCGCATACAGTGTGTACCGCCGCGTCAATTTGTCCGCAGCATGATAAACAGTGAATGGATATATAGGTTTGTATTGCGAGCGCAGGCTGTCCAAGATCCCGCCTTCTTCCGACCGCTCCTTCCTGCTTTCTGGTGGTCCATCGAAGCTCCCTAGTCTGAGGTATTCTAAGGGTATAGGCTGTAGAAAATATAAGGTAACAACCGTGAGTAAATGTGGCGACGAGCGATTGAATGGCCTTACTCTAGACTTGACGTAGCGCTTGGTGATTCCTCCTGCCGCACTCTCCTCTTTAGTTATCAACACTGTAGTAGATTGGTGTTTGAAACGCAAGCTACAGGTAAACACAGAACTCACGATAGTTGTCGAGCAAAGCAACAAATAGATCGTTCCATGGGTGCCAGTCCATCTCGGACTTAGACCTTCGGGCTACGGGGCCAGAGTACACTAGTGACCGACTTTCATTATACCAATCCAAGTCCTGTGGTCGATCAGCAATAGAAACAAAGGACATCTACGTCACGCACAATTATTTCTCCTTTGGGCAGTACCAAACTTTCACAGAGATTCCAATATTTTACTCTGTTCTCTGCAGCTGCAATACCAGGTTGTGTGCTCTTAAGGAAGTCGCTCAAAATGTTTAGTAGAAGTGGCAAGTCTTCAGCGTCTGGGTGACTTGGTTCCGTGATCTTGTGAACGTGCTCGAGGATCAGATTAAGGCGTGGGAGGCGAGTGACTGGTCTGGAAAGGAACGTGACCATATCACGTTTGCGCACCCGGGGGTGTTGAGAACATTGTTGCATGAACGCTTGATATTTTTTATTGCGACTGAGTTCTGTGCGGTGCCGCTCTTCTGCGATTGGATAGTGTTTGATATAGGATTCGTACTCCCCTTGGAACTGAAGGCAAGCTAGAAGGTATCAAGGATGAGGCATTGAGTATAGTACATTGTTCGTTAGCTCACTTTCAAGAACAATGTCAGTCACACTCTGTATCAGAGGGTGTTGATCCAACTGGCGATCAAAGAGTGCCCCCAACATATGCTCGTGGTGTACTAAGATGCTATCCAAATTCCAAAATACTTCTTGTATGAAAGGACGTAACCTGTCGGGAGCAATGATAGGGGGGTTGGCGAACTGCAAAGGCTCGATGAAAACCTGGGACAGCATGTTAGCTGCATCTATTTGGATAGGAGAGGATATCACCTGTGTCACGAGTTTGAGATCCTCCACGTAGTCCCTTTCCGACTTGAAGACCTCAAACAGGACTGATTGCCGCTCGACCTCTTTTTTGCCAAGGGCTTCCTGTGCCTCTGGAGGAACTAGCCGGTGCCATTCCTCATCCTTGTCTGGTAGCTGACCGGCTTGGAATCGCCTTAGGCCCTCTTCGGATTGTAGGCTGTGTTTTGTCAATACCTATTACACTGAACAGATCATTGCGATACACACGAAACATTAGAGAGTTCCCGTGTCAACTGATTTACTGCGGTATCCGACTGTCGAAAGCATCAGAATACATCATGATCGGATTCGTATCTCACACCTTACATCGTACTCAGGATAGTGATGTATGGATGAAGCAGAGCTCGGTGTGGTCGGCGTAAAAGGGGAGGTAGCCAGTTCGTCACTGTTCTGGAGGAGAGAATCATGGCCATCATCGGACTTGCTGTGGCGGTGCCGGGGCGAGTTTTGATGAAAGGGCGTTCTTTGGGAGGCGAAGCGATGAAGATCAGGCTCAGGGAAAGAGATAGGTGTGTGTACTGGCTCGTAGGCACTTCGAGTGCGAATACGGGATTGTAGGTCACCAGGTCTACCAGTAGGATGTCGGACTGTAGGTGTGCGATTTTCCCATGGATTCAAGAGATCTCCAGACTGCGGATCCTGTTCAAATTCATACGGATGGTATCCTTGTGGGCTAGGGTTAACCGGCGGGCCCGCTCCAGGGGGGATCGTGATATGTGGATGGCCCGGGAGTCGATGATTGTACATGTGTGATGTGATAGCTGAACACGGTGAGGGAGCTGATCAAACGCACAAAAGCTATAATTGCAAAGAACAAAATAACGTCGGGTTCGGAGGATAATGGACAGAGCAAATAGCAGTGTAGGTACAGTACTGCCAGTGGACCAAAGGAAGTTCCCAAAGAGTAAGTACGATGAAGTCACTTCACGTGACTACTACTCGGTCTTTATCCGGGCCGCTCGAGTCAGGGCCGCAGCCTGCTATCCTCCTGAGGCTTCTCAAAGATGCGGCTACAATTGTTAACCATACGACCAGTCGTTATTAATTCATACATCAGTCTTTCATACATAATAATGTACACGTCCTGCGAGATAACATGAAGGGAATGAAATCAATCACATATAAACCCTCTCAGTTGTAGTAGTGAGTGTTTGATAACCACCTACCACCACTTGTGCACCTCTTCGAACGACCCTTGCATTGCTTCCCCCTATCACAACAATTCCTCCTCGTCTCACCTGCGCGCTTCCGCACACCACGCATATTACACCCCTCCCACTTCTCCTTGAATACAGTCGTCTCAGCCCAAATCTGCTCGATATCCTCTGTAATCTCCTTGGCTTTCCCGCTGGCACGTGAAGCACGATTCATGAAAGCCTCTCCAGCTTCATGAAGCCACTTCGTCCCGTGATCCCTGAGCTCCTTCGCACGACGCTGCGCACGCTCATGACGGGCAGTAAGAGTACCCCTGATGGCCTCAAGGTCCTGATTGAAAAGCTCCACTTGCGCTGTCGAGTACTGGATAATGGCATTGGTTTGAGCAAGCATGACGTGCGCTTGTCGGGAAATGGCTTGGACGAGAGAATCGAGAGCTTCAATAATATCTTGCATGTCAGCATTGACAGCAGCGAGAACAGCAGGTGCGTATGCGTCCACAACTTTGGGCAGAGAGTCTCCAAGGAAGCTCAGGCTAAGAGTAGAGGTTGTGAGTGCAGACGTAGATGAAATTGGCTCTGCGTCTTCCACGTGGTGCTGTGAGGATGTTGCGCTAGGGATGACAGAGAGTGACTTGGTGCGTCCTTCAGGAGATGCAAGGGAAGAAGTCGGATGGAGGATGACATCCTTGGAAAACCTCAACTTCTCAGACAAGGAAGACATGCCACGGAACCCAGACGTAGGGCTGTCCTGAGAGACAGAGAGCGATGTAGAGTCTGGATTGAATACTGACAAGGCGAAGTCTTTCAGGGAAGAGTGGATTGGGACAGCTGTTGGCTCGGTGTTGAGCGACTCGCTCGAATGGTTGATGACAGGGCGGAGTAGTGCCCAAAGGGATGGGGTTGAAGTCGTGGGTACCACCGCAGTGGTGACAGGAGTTGGTGTAACTACAGGTGCAGTACCACGGAATGTGGATCCCACCATGACACCGATCACGAGCGACATCATGGTAAATCTTGAATGTCAGAAAGAGGATTGTTAATGAAAAGATGGTGAGTAACCAGAGATATCAATAGGAGCAACGACGTACATTGTGAAAGCATGCGGCGAATTCGTTAGGACCTTGATTGATTTCTTCCTACCACGAGACAATACGCGATCGAAGGTGCGATATGCTCGGTATGGAGGAAGACTTTCAATCACATCAGCCTTTACAACGCATGGACCGAAATTGCTCAACCGCATAACCCGATCAGCGGGGACATTGAAGAGGTCCCACGTCTCTTGCGCAGAACTAAGAATCGCATCCTCAGTCTGGACGCTGTCTATAGGGCAAGCAGCCGGAACAAGAACGGGGAGATACGCTGCATGCTCTGGGAGCTGCAGAGGTGAAAAGGGAAGGAAAACAATAGCTAAGCTTGGGCAATCTGTGGAAACTTTGGTGAACGGCTACAGGGCGTTGCGATTAATCTTCAGGTGAAAATGTGAATTAAACCTACGTCTTCCTTATCATCTTGAGTCGAATCGGTCCTGTCGATTACTGTTATAATGCGAGGGAAAAACATGGCCCGGTTTGTTCCGCCCTCGACATGAAGATGTCGTACAGGGCCATCCATCTGCTCGAGAGGTGTGGAAATGGTGAGACGAGCACCACGGACAGCCTTCTCAAGAAGTTTGGATATAAGTGACCATTTAAGCGGGTAGGGTGACCCGTAAAGGATAATATCCAGGTCAGATTTGAGTAAAGGGGACACCGCATCAATAATAATGGATGCCGCTGAGGAGCTCTCGGGCCTGTAGGATAACTCTGGTTCCTCCAGCTCTGTGAGGTGCACTGTGATATCGGGGTCGTCCGGGCCAGGGAAAGTGGCACCGAAGACAGGCGATAGTATATCCTCGTATGAAGTGTTAGACAATGCTTCACAGGAACTGGTTATCGGATCTGGGAAGGATAAGCGCAAATCGCGCGGTGGATTAATCACAGTGGATGCGTGAAGCGAGCTTGAGCGAGAGGAACTAAGAGTACTGATCATGCTCTGATCCAGCGCCTCTTTGACACGCTGTTCCTCTGTAGCATCACCGAGTTCGTCAGTGGACATAGTGAAGAAGTCTTGGCGAAAGGCAACTGGAGAGCTGGATTGGAGGACGGCATCGGGTGCTAGCTCTTCGTCAGCGCTGTCTTCAATTAAGCCTTCCCAAGCATCGACATCTCCTTCTCCAGAGCTTCCATAGCTAATTGATGAGCGCCTGGACCTCGAACGAGAGGACGTGTGTCCGTGATCTGTCCCTCTGGATGAATAGATCGAGTCAGTGTCAGACTCACGGCCACTGGCGACGTCGAGCCACTCTGAGTCGGATAGACTTTCTACTTCAGAAAGTACTGAGCTGTCGGTGTGTTCATGCATGTAAGTACTAGATGAGTGCGTGGGTTGTATGGGATCCATGGTGATTGACGTTCAGTCGAAAGAGGAGCAAGGCCTTTTGTACCCCTGGATGACTGATTGGCTCTGTTTGATGAAGGAGGCAGGGCACTCTCACGCAGCACGCGGAGCGCCGCATGGGTACAATGCTACTTGCTTACCATGCCTCCTTTCAAATAAGTGGCAGAAACTTTGAAGCAGCCTGTTATGGGTCTGCTGATAGTTGAACTGCCTCAAGACATACTGATTTTAATCTTCTTGCGTCTGACTGTAGAGGGCATACTCTCTTTGAAACAGGCGAGTCATATTTTCACTAACCCTAGTGCGGACACGTTGAATATGCATGGTTAACACGTAGACATGTCGTGGTCTGCATGCTATCGGGTCCGCAGACTACCTCTGGCACAGATCGGTGACAGACTTTGACTTGCCCTTGGATCTCCCAGACAATGCCACCGTCGCTTCACTTTCAGGAAATGATCTGCGCGATGCAGTCGTCAAGGCCTTGAAATTAGATAGGAAATGGAGAAATACCGAAATTTACCCGCAGAAAGCGTCGTGCATCGTTTCTCGATGCGATGCATTTGTGGACGCTCTACAAATACTTCCAGGCGGGAAGTGGTTGATAACTTTTCAGGTTGAACAACGGACAACCATTGTGAGCCTCTGGTCATTGCATGATGTCAGCCATGCAGCGATCGCCTTTCAAACAAAATTCCGTGGTCGCATTAGATCCCATCATGCCTTCCATGATAGGGTTCGCGAGGAAATCACGATTGCAGTTGGCTCGAGAAATGATGGTTACGAGTAAGTTCGTGCATACTTGTTCGTCGCTTTATAGTTATCAAATCCCTCCAGTTCGGTCAGGATCTACAAGGTCTCAACTCGTGCACCGAAAGGCCCGCCTTTCATAGTACCGTCAAGCATGGTGCTGGAAACGCAAGCGCACGAATTGCTTGATTTGGGGCTTCTTCGCGAGGTCAAAATTTGCGGAGATGTCGTAACCATTCTATTCACCCTATTTCCGGACCGGGGCGTGCAAGGCGAGACCCGGATATTGTGCTTCAATACCTTTTCACGCATTCGGGCTGTCATTACTGGGCTCGATTTGGTGAGTTTGATTCCAACCTACTGCATTCCTCGGCAAACGCTGACGTGACCGTCAGTTTCATTGTACCTCGTTGTATATGCTCTTACCCCAGCAATTTGCGTTTATCGGACCCGATCAATGTCCAGAATTAACGTTGTACGACCTCCCCAGATCAGTTCTAGGATCGCCAGATGTCGAAGATTTCCTTTGCAAAATCGGAGAACCGCGGTTAACATGCCCTCTGATTCAGTACGTTGGCTCGATGACCAGTTTAGTGCTGTCAGATGGGCCTACCGATAGCAGTTTACTCCGGTTCTCCTTTGCTCTCGCTGGGTTTCCACCTTTTGGTCATACATCAGAGAACCAGATGCTTATGCTACGTGTCACGTCTCGTGACATGAACGCAGCTCCATCTTTCTCTCCGACATATGCGTCCTACCATATATCGTTCGTCGTTGATCAACAGGTCAGGGTTGGTAGCAGTGGATGCCGTGCAGTGTGGATAGAGAAAGGTGTAGATGTCGAAGGCTGCACGTTGATGAAGTTCTCCGCTGCACGCACTGTGTGTGGACAGGAGGTTCCCGCAACTACATCGACTTTGATGCCTGCATTCTCTGGCCTGCCATTCAGTCCACAAGATTGCCAACATATTGTATTCGACGAACTCTCATGTCGGCTTTGCGCGAGTCTTCCGTCAGGGCAGGTTTTTACTTTAGATTATTGATAAACGCCTCCCTCTAGGTATTCGCACTAGATTAAAAGCTTCAGACGAAGGGCACAATGCAGTTCTACCACTTGTGCATTTCTTCCATCTCCAAATTCGTACTCCTGCCACAGTTGAAGTACGTAGCCCCTGTACAAATGACGAACTGAGTCTATGATACGTAACAAACCACGTGGATTGGTTTGAACCTCGAGAGCTGTAAATTTACACTGCCACTGTAATCGTGATCTGCTACTTAGTCACAACACACGACCGCTTTGCGAGGTTGCTTTCGACGGTGACCTGCAACGTTATTGATCTGGGACGACCTGCTCATCCTCCAAAAATCTCTAACTCGTTTTATCATTTTGCCTGTGCTCCAAATCAACTGACCGCGAGCATCCGCGTGTCGTGTCTGTTAGACGAGGCCGCCGTAATGGAAGAAGAAATTCATCGTTATGCGGAGGCAATTCGCATTGCGTCTGAACCCTCGCAGAGCCATCTACATCAGCAGGCCTTGGAGTACTTATCTAATCTCCATCAGAACGCGAACGAAACATGGAGACTGGCCCTGACAGCGTTCACGGACATGACCTCGGAGGGTCGTAAATACCCGGAATCAGTCAGGTTCGATTCTTTACGCTTGCTAGAGGAGTTCTTGGACAATCGGTAAGTGTATCATTAGGATAGGACTCGCCCTCGATCGTGTTCGATATTAAACGTCTCCATGTCCTTGTTGCGCATATATTCAAGTTAGGGATGGCTGATTTATCGCTTTAATTATAGGTTCGAACCTCTTGATGAAGACTCATTTCACACTCTGCAACAGTCCCTGATATCTTATGTACGATCCGAATATGTCTATGGCTCAGCTGAATCTCATGCATCATGTACGAGTTAGCCATACATCGATGCTTGCAGAAAATTTACCATGACTTGCAGATCTTCGCAACAAGTTTTCATATACACTCACATTATTCTTCTTATGCACATATGTCGAACAGTGGCCAACATTCTTCAACGATCTCTTCTCTCTCATCCGTCTCCCCGAATCTCCATCGCAGCCACAATTCAATCGCCATGTGTCACTTCTGCTTTTTCACATCATAACAGAGATCTCTGGCGAAGTTGCAGACCAAACGATCAAGTCCGCGAGGACATTTAACCCAGTCCGGCATACGCGAGATTCTCGTGTCAGGGACGCAGTCCGCGATCGAGACGCGCCATTAATTAATGAAGCGGTGTTGACGATCATTGTCGATGGGATGGAACGCATGGCAGCGCTCAGAAAAACGACGACATCTTCGCCGGAGCTTTTCGAGGCTATGGAAATTGTGGATTGGGGCGTCAGGACGTTTGGTTCATATGCAGGTATGTGATTAATTTGTGATTTTGCGGGGTCTGTGCTGATGATGTTCAAAGGATGGATTGATATCAATCTGACCGTCACGCCTATAACCATACCTATCTTGTTCACATTGCTCCAGGACCCCAATCTGGCTATTCGCCTTGCAACATCAGCGGCCTTACAACGCATTGTAGCAAAGGGCCTCAAGGAACCGGAGGACAAGCTGCAGCTAATTAAGGTATTGGCCCTGGGACAAGTTATTGACGCACTGGAATCAAAAACACGTGCGGAACAAGTTGCAAGAGGATCCGCCGAAGATGAAGGGGAAGAGTCTTACCGAGAGGCACTCGGTCGTCTGCTGAATGTATTGGGTCTTGAGCTGTCAAAATTGGCTGAAGCGGTAAGCTTCAACCGGAACCTTCGAGGCTTCCGCAGATTTATCGTTTTACCCACAGGAATCTGAAAAGCCTGAGGTTGCGGCGGAAGCTTCGCGTCTACTGGAACAGATTTTACCTGTCATGTTACGATTTATGTCAGATAAATATGATGACACATGCTCGACAGTATTTCCCTTACTGCAGACAGTCCTTGCAAATGTGAGTCAATCTTTGTCTTGACGAACCTGCAGCGTAGCTCATCAATAATTAAGTACAAGCGCACCCGGAAAATGTCTACGGATCCGCTTGAAGAATCAAAACGATCATTCCTCGTGTCTCTACTCCAAGTCATAATGCAAAAGATGAAGTGGGATGACGAAGAGGATCCTTGTGACTTGGACGAGGATGATAATACTGCATTTGAGACTCTCCGCAAGGTTGCTTTGCATATCACTTGCAGCTTCTAGTCCAGAGTTGACTTTCTTTGTAGGACCTCCGATTGTCCATGGATGCCGTCTTCACGATTGACCAAGAGCTTGTCACTAATGCAGTCAGAACGCTATCCTTGCAAACGTTGTCTGCCTATCGCAATGGGATGTCGCTCAATTGGAACGATGCTGAACTGGCTGTCTATCTTGTGTACCTCTTCGGCGAGATCATGAAAAGTAGGGATGCATCTCGGTGGCTAATTACCTCTCTTACAATTCAATTTCACAGCCGGAGGAAAAGGTCGTGCGGCCTTTTGTGTTGCTCCTCTCGTGCCGAAAGAGAAACGTCGCGAAGTAAATTATTCTGAATATCCGCTTACCCCTCATGGAGAAATGCTGCTAGCTCTAGTGCAGAGCGGTGTATCTGCGTTCCCTCATCGCTCAGTAACCATGCAGTTCTTTGAAACCGTGGCTCGTTACGGCGATTTCTTCAAGATTCGGAAAGAGTGCATTATGCCGACACTCGAGGCCATGGTTGATACTCGGTAGGCACGAGCAACTGCGACGGAGTTCCGAGTACTGATGCAGCACGGTTTAGAGGACTTCACAACCCAGATAGCACAGTTCGATCACGCACATATTATCTTTTCCATCGGTTCATCAAAGAAGGCAGAAACGACATTTCTGAGGAACTCGCGGTCAATCTCGTAGAAGGCATCAGGGATCTGCTGAACATTCAAGTAGACATGCCAACTCTTGACAGCCCAGATGATGATCTCTTGGAGGAGGCGATAAAAAACCCTGGCTTGTTCGACTCGCAGCTCTACCTGTTTGAAACTGTGGGCACGCTTATATCTTTAGTATCAAAATCTCCGGAGCAGCAAGCGAACATTTTGCTCTCGATTGTGACGCCACTGCTAGATGAACTTTCCTCGAATTTACCGGCAGCGCAAGGGGGGAAGGACGTCATGCCAATACTTCGCATTCATCACAGTATCATGGCGCTTGGCAATATTGCGAAAGGATTTCCAGATTATCCTTCTCCGGTACCGGAGGGATATGCCTTTCCATCGTTGGACGTATTCCGGCAGGTTGCACGGGCTATTCTAGGATGCCTGGAGGCCATGAATATTTTCAAAGACGTCCGCAACGCAGTAAGTCGTTGATCCATTCTTGACGCGCCTGAAGCTAACCATCGGCAGACACGACATGCATTTGCGCGAATAATTGCCACGACAGGATCCAGTGTTACTCAGCTAATCCCTTCTCTAATGGCCAATCTTCTTGCACAATTCGAACCTTCCGAGCTTGTCGATTTTATGAACTTTATCGGGTTGCTAATTCACAAGCTTCAGGTGAGTATTGTGATTCAAGCTGTGTTTTTATTTCTAACTTTATGCCAATAGAGGGAGCTTTTCAATGTTCTTGACGAGCTCATTGGACCTTTGAGCGCTCACATTACCCAGCTTCTCAGCCAGCCCGTTCCAGGTACCGACGACAGCGCCGCCCAAACCAAGCGAGCATATCTCACGTTGTTGACGAACATTATGTCGTCCGATCTTCATGACATTTTTATCTCTGATCGTAAGTTTATGTGTAACTGGAGTGAATCCCGTTCTCAAACTTGTACAGGCAACAAAGCTACTTTTGAACCCCTGTTGAACAGCATGAGCCGCTTGGCAGAGGATATTTCGGACTCGAGCGGCCAGAAATCTGCTTTCGCATTCCTCAGTCGCTGTGTTCAGGTCTGGTGTCAACCAGCGGCTGATGGTCAAGCGGCCCAGGGCTTACCTGGCTTTGAACGATTTGTCTACGAGCGTCTTGTTCCTACAGCCTTCGTGGTACTTTCTTCACCTCAGTTCAATATCAAAGATGGACAAATGATGGTTGTATGTACCATCATGTTTATCACCCGTTTCATCTCATCTTAGATCTTGTTCAGGTGCTACTGGAAATTGGCAACTTCCTTCAGATAGTCTGCAAAACTAGAGGGCAAGAAGCGCAGGAATTCTTTTTGTCGGCCTTCCTTCCCTCGCAAGGCTGGCCACCAGATACCGCCATGGAGTTCACGGGCAAACTTCGTGATCTTGATAATAAGGCTTTTCGGAAGTACTTTGCTGATTTTGTTCGTTCATCTCGATCACAGACCTCCTCATAGCATGTTCACTTTATAATTTTTGACTTTCTTGTCCAATTGTTACAGTAATTGCACCAGCATTCATCACAAGCATTAATACCGCAGTTCAGTCTGTAGCAATGTTTGGTTGTGTAATATTTTGCGACAGCTTCTGGTTTCAACAAAGACAAACATTGTGCCGAATCCGGAATTGGAAGTGAGAGTGCCACTGTGATCATTAATCGTAATAAAGAAGGAACGATTGTCCTCCTTCTAGGGTCTACCTAGGGGAGACTGCGACACTATTAACCTACTGCGTGAACGATGGCTTCTAGTAGGTCATGAATTTTCGAATGGGGGACGTTTACTGAGCTACTTGGCTTCAGCCCGCCGCCCGGTAAAGACCAAAATCGTGCGTGTCACATTCTTCCGCCCATTCATCCCTGACAATCTATCATTCTGGATAGAAACCACCTCGCAAAGTGAGCGACCTCTGAAGTGAATTGCTGTTCTCAGTTGATTGGCGATCTCAGCACGAATCAGAAGTGTCATTGGATGAAACCTGGCTACACCTCTCGGCGAATATCCGTGAAATCCACAACAAGAATGCATCAAACCTTTCATTCGAGGAGAATTACCGCTATGCCTACAATATGGTGCTGTACAAGAATGGTACCGTCTTGTATAAGGGTGTCTGTCAGTTGGTAGCGGAGAACATTGACAGGTTAGCACAACGCGAAATCATCCCTGCTTTTCCCAGTGGCAGCAGCAAGGATCCTACGCAACAAAGTCAAGAAGGGGAGTTCTTACTGAGGGCTGTCAGTCGTGTATGGAACGATCATACTGGGAATATGTCGAAGCTTCGAGATATTCTCAAGTACATGGTGAGCATTCTATCGTGGTATACATTCGTTTACTCATTGAATGATCCTCAGGATCGCGTCTATACGAAGGCCAATGATGTTCCGGAGATCTGGGACGCTGGCCTAGATCTCTTCTTGAAACATATCATACGACCCCCAATACAGGATCACATCATCTCCGCAGTGCTTAGCTTAATCCGGATCGAGCGTGATGGATATGTCATCAGTCGCTCTGCGGTGAAGGAGTGCGTCGACGTCCTTCTGCGGCTGAGCATCGAGCATGATAGCAAAACGGTCTACAAGCGCGATCTAGAACCGGCGGTGTTAAAAGCCAGCGAGATTTTCTACTCCGCTGAAGGCAAACATCTTCTAGAAACATGTGATGCACCGGAGTACCTGCGAAGAGTACGTGTTCTATCCACTCAAATAATTCAGGTTGCCTTTATGATATGTAGGTCGAGGGACGTCTCGATTCAGAACAAGCGCGAACATATCACTATCTCTACTCGCAGACTGGTGATCCTCTCAAGGAGATTCTGGAGCGCAATTTGTTAACACAGAATCTTTCGACTGTCATTAGTATGCCCAATTCCGGCCTCGATGTCATGGTAGACCTTGATAAACTTGATGACCTCAACCGCCTGTACCGTCTGTTTATCATGGTTCCTAATGGACTGCCGACGCTAAGGAGGTCATTCAAGGATTCGATCTTACGGAGAGGAAGAGAGATCAATCTCGCTTCCACAAGTGTTGATGCTGGCCAAGACGTAGACGATGGAGACCTCAATGACGTGGAAACTACGAAAGGGAAAGACAAGAGCCAAGGTCGTGCTGCTGCTGGGCCTCCGACATTGGCACTGGCCCTTAAATGGGTACAGAATGTGCTCGATCTCAAGGATAAATTCGACTGTATATGGAGGCGAGCATTTGAGAATAATCGAGAGTTGGAGAGCTCGTTAAATGAGGTTGGTGCTCTGTTCTGTACTACATGTACTTCCTAATGACAGTCACAAGGCATTCGAAGACTTCATCAATTTGAATGAGAAATCACCCGAGTACATCTCGCTCTCCATCGATGAAAATCTCAAGAAGGGCCTCAAAGGCGTCAGTGGTCCAACTCCCACGATTCTCGTGCTTGCTGACTGCATTCAAAGAAAACCGATATAGAGGTCGACGTCGTCCTGGATAAGACCATTACTGTTTTCCGGTATATAACGGAGAAGGATGCTTTCGAACGGTACTACAAGAATCATCTTGCCAAACGTCTGCTACTTGGAAGGTCGGTATCCGATGACGCCGAAAGAGGCATGCTGGCGAAGCTCAAAGTGGAATGCGGGTATCAATTCACTCAAAAGCTGGAAGGCATGTTCCACGATATGAAGATATCCGCTGACACTATGCAAGCCTACCGCAAGCACCTTGAAGGCACATCAGTAGGCATAATTCCATTGCCTTTCTGTCTATTAGTTAATGGACCATCAGGCACCTGAAGTGGAGATCTCGGTGACTGTGATGACATCGACTTTCTGGCCGATGTCTCATTCTAGTGCATCTTGCGTTTTCCCCGACGTCCTAATCAGGGCTTGCAAGTCATTCGAGCAGTTCTATCTTTCTCGTCATTCAGGGCGACGCCTTGCATGGCAACCCTCACTCGGAAATGCCGACATTCGTGTTCAGTTTAAGATCAGGAAACACGATGTTAACGTGTCGACATTTGCACTCGTGATCTTGCTGCTCTTCGAGAAATCGACAGATGACGAATTCCTTACATACGAGGTGGGAGTCCTTGCTAACCTAGTGTGTTTGATCCACCTGACAATCCTAATCAGGAACTGAAAACGGCTACCTCAATACCAGATACCGAGCTTCAACGGCACTTGCAATCCCTAGCCTGTGCAAAATTCAAGATACTCAAGAAACACCCCCCCGGTCGAGATGTTCATCCATCGGACTCGTTTTCCTTCAATAATGACTTCACATGTCCAATGCAAAAGATCAAGATAAGCACGGTGTCCGCCAAGGTAGAAACCAATAAGGAGCGGAAAGAGACTCGCGATCGTATTGATGAGGAAAGACAGCATCAAACCGAGGTAAGTTCATATTATAGCCTTATATTCCCTGAACTCAGAGGTCCACCGTTTCGTAGGCGTGCATCGTTCGCATCATGAAAAACAGAAAGCATATGACTCATAACGACCTCCTCAATGAAGTAACTCGACAACTTGCCTCTCGATTCCAGCCGAACCCTCAGAATATCAAGAAACGTATCGAAGGGTTAATTGATGTGGGTAATGCTTTCATTTATTGTGCATGATCTCATTTACTTCCGACGCAGCGTGAGTATCTTGAGCGCTGTGAGGATCGCAAGTCGTATAATTATCTTGTGCGTGTTCATCATTATTCATGTTTCCCCTCCTCACCATGTGCAATGCAGGCATGAGTAGTCGGATTCACCACACTATATATCTTATACTGTAGTCCACATTAATAATGGTTCATTTATCCATCACACAATATCGTGAAGTCCCTTGAGTGAACATTGAATTGATGTTGAACTTAACGTTGAAGGCTTTACATTCCGCTCAGCGCATCTTAGCATTCATTGTATATTGATTACTACATACTGCAACTTGACAAAGCGGCATGTAGGCTCCGAAGGGAGACGCAACCAGAGATTTGGAAGCGTACCCCGCAGAGACTTATGTCCTGGGTTATTTAATTTGAAGGTAACATCATGGGACGATCCCATGAACAAACACGCGCCTGTCGGCACCAAACAATGATGCAGCAAAGCTCGCCTCCGAGCACACTCATCATGGGTGCAGACCGAGACACATGATATCAATCAGCTAACAAGTCTCATCAACACGATATATCACCCGCAGCAAGCATCAACTTACCGTTGACCAGCTTGAAAAGGCTGCCAACAACCAGCAGACGAAGTCACACCTCATCCACGTCAAAAGCCCAAAATCCACTACAAAGTTTATCAGACATGCAAAAGATATCCACAACATTTAGACCGACCTCCATGCAGACAATGGGCAACTCTGCCTAGACCGTCAATCACAGACTATCCTGGCCAACAGATACTCTCCTACAGCAGCCATCAACAGGCGCTCTCAAACGTAGGGACTAGAGCTCAACGACGGCCCACTACAGGAACTCTGGTTCAAAAATTTAGGCAAAAAAACGAAGTGCAGAACGTTGACTAACCTTTCCTAGTGGCCGAAGGGGTTAACAGAACCAAAGAAGCCAAAAATCGCATGCAGCGATCATATATACATCTACCTCAGGGCAGGCCAGGTGCACGGACCACAACACTTTCACTATATCAAATTTTCGTTTTGGGCTAGCGTAGATGCGTTCGATCTGATCATGATTACAAGGGAGAATAAAAGCGATAAATTCAATCCAACTGTATATATATCTATAGCTCATCCCTATCGTGATGACTCGATCCATAAAATGCCTCGGCGAGCTCTGTAAAAATGTTGTCAGGACACGGAACGATACCTTGGAATAGGACTTACTTTGACGAATGTCTGGGTTGAGCTTGACAGGTAGCACAACATTGTACTCTACAAAAAGGTCGCCGAAATTATCTGTCCCGTACAGGGGCATTCCTTCGCTCTCTATAGTTTGAACATAACCTGCGACGAAGTTGAGTCACATGGCACGTAGACCAGAGGAAATAAACAGCAGCTTACCAGGCTGGGTCACTTCTTTGTGATCTATCTGAACAAGGTGACCATCGAGGTGCGTGATATTGCGTTTGAATCCGAGGAGTGCCTCAATTCAAAAAGGTAAATAAACTGTCGAAGAGGGATGTCAAC
>LVVM01004171.1:3443-13673 GCA_001882365.1 Rhizopogon vesiculosus | reverse complement strand
CTATTCGGTGTTCTTGATGCATCGGAGGACAGACCTATGGGGACCAAACTTAGTCTATACATGAATTTGAGTCCATCGGACCTCATGTTCTAGCGCTTGGGTTTGACCCGGATAGATGGCTCGATGATCGCGTGAAGAAATATCTGATTCCTAACCCCTTCATTTCCCTACCATTCAACGCAGGACCGAGAATCTGCTTAGGGCAACAGGTATTAGCTCATCGTACTATTCATTACCGCCACTCATCTCATGTCAGTTCGTTTATAACGAAATGTCTTTCATGCCCATACGTTTGCTGTAAAGCTTTTCCACAATTACACTGTCACCCGAGTCCCACGATACCGCGTTGCTCTCACCTGCGTGGTGGGCAGAGAAAGACGGTCGGCAAGCGACCGAGCGTTTCTGGCCGAGAAACCACCTGACTCTTTATGCCAAGGCAAGCCTCACTCTGATACCCCTTTCCGGTCATCTAACCGGGTTATAATCATAGGGTGGTTTGTGGATCAAAATGGATCCTGTAGACAGTGTCAACTGACATTATCATACATTGCTGCGGGGAGTATGTGACATTGGTGTGGGGCTATTTATTTGTACGGTTATCTATTTTTGCTCTCCCGTCCCGTTGTAATTATAATCATGCGCAATGCTAGGGCTGTTCCCCAAAGGAGTATCGATACCGCAAAGATTGACAGATACTCTGCTGTTCGCGATGCTATCGCCAAGATGAAACGTATTTAGCGTCACCCCAGCATCACACGACAGTAAAAATTCACTAGAACATTCTCATTGGCCTAGCGTTTGGCGCGATCCGATGCGTTTACTTATCTTATGCACTATCTGTACCACACACAAGCCCATCAGTGCATCAGTTTGTCATATCTCATGATCTAACGAGGGCACAACATTTGGCACTCCTCTACGCCCACGCCTTTCCAAGTCGCTGCAGATGAGAGTTCCAGCATTGGCTTGAATTCACGGATCTCCCCCGACGGTCGGTTATCTCTTTTATTCCTACAACCTGCAGGCTTGCTCATCATTTAACATGATCACTCTGGCCTCTAAGCCAGTGCCGCACAACCATCTTGACGCACCCGCAGAGGGTAATGGGAGTTTCTGTATGCAGAAGCTCGGAAAGGATGCTGCGTGTGACAGTTCTTGTGACGTCCTAGCCCCAGTCATTCCGCTGTTTTGGCATGTGACAGACATCCGTATGGAAGAGACGACGGTTCGCACTTTGGGAGCTCTCAAACAAGCCCCAGGGATGCTTGAGACCCTGATTATCGCGGAGGAACACCAGGTGATTGCATTCTTGCGTGCCCTGCGCATGCAAAAAGAATACTCCCAACAGGGCCATCGCCTGGCTTTCGATTACATCCGTCACATATCCAGGATTTGGGTTGGAAGTATCTGTGAACTTCCTTTCTGCATAAAGGACTGCCTCGCTACCGAGCTTGAGATTGACTTTAGAATCCTCGCTCCTGTGTTGCTAGCCGCACCGTCCCGTGCCACTCCCATTTCTCACTCTACAATCCCTCTACAATCTACCCAAAATGGCTCAAAAAACAGGCCAAAGCTACCTCTCCACTCCCCAGAACTCAAGCAGTTCCACCCCCACTTCCTCATCTACCTCCTCGTCTGACGACAATTCTCCCTTCTCTGCTTCATCCGCGCACGAATCGGATTCCACTACTCCCTCTGCCACTCCTGATCCCGCGTTAATGACGGCGATGCCATTGCTCAACGCAACAAATATTTACTCGTCGGACTCAAGAAGCAGCTGGTGGCTCAGGAGTCCCCTCCCGGTGTTTGCTCAGGAACGGTCGATGCTGCCAGCCCAGCTGACCACACAGGTGCCAAGAGCTGAACCCAGCCCATTTCAACAAGCCTCGGGGGGCCCTCCCCTTCGGATGTTTGACCAGGTCTTCCCCGCAGATTTTGATTTGCCAACCGCAACAGAGGAAGACACGGTCGCTGTCTTGGCATTCGCTGAGAGTGTCAACCTCATTGGCACTCCCACCAGCGCCGGTCGTGTAGGAAGCCACCGCTGATGCGCCTGCAGCTGCTTCTGCTCCTGATTATTCCAATACTTCGGCGGGGAACAATTGGTTAGAAGCAGCAGGTGTATTGTCGGGTTCGGATCTACTTATTCTAGATACTAAGATAGTATTTGCCCTTCAACCGAGATCTTCAGCGCCGGCAGGTGCATCAGATGGATGGGCAGAATGAGTTGATCCTTGTGCCCATGTGTCTGATGCATCTGTAGGTGCCTGGTTGAATCGTAGTTTTCGGCTTTGAATGACATCGATGTACTTTGCGCTTGCTATCCTCGAGCGTCAAGATTTTAAGCTGGAATTTCGTCTTGAGATTAAATCGAGTGCTTCAAGTTGTGCCTTGAGAACATTATTAGCAGTCGGATGCACGTGTTTTGGAACGTGTATCAAAATGATCGAGGGGGAGTCGCTAATGGAGACTATGGGGTAGTTAATCCCCAGATGATGACATACTGCATATATATGATGTTATACATGCACATTTATTTATTATTATTGCGCGTTCCGCGGTCTACGCGCCGCGCGTTGTGGTGAACCGAGAGCTTCCGCTATGCGCGCTTTGTCTAGTGCTTGTTTTGCGCGTTGTTGACAATTGAATAGCCCGCATGCAGCGCGTTTCTGTAGCAGGAGCTTTGCAACATCAAAAAATCTATGTACTAGCATGGGCACAACAAACTTCAAAGCATTTGGCGATAAATTGACGACTGGCTAATCAAGAATATGAGGTAAACAACTTAAATTGATTACTCCAATATGCCGATGAAGAGTCACAAGTCGACCACTGTTCGAGTAGGCGGTTACAGCCCGAAGCTCCATGGATGAACATCGATTGATTAACATGCTGCGCCGAGCTCGGCAACTCCCGAACACAAGCCCTCGGGCATACCCCGCCAACACAGCCAACCACGAACCGAAACATTTTGAAGGCCCGACGATGCATAGTATTTTATGGCAAGTGGAGATTGTTGAAAAGGATAGATGGGATACCAAGTTGGTGTAGCGTCGCCAGTAACTCCCTGACATATCAGCATTAAAGTGGAATGTGTCTGTGAAGTAGAATCGAACACCACGGTGTTCGACGCTCGTAACCTGGTAGTTCCTTCGCCGGACATCTTCAACGTTGAGGACAGAAAAGAGACGGTACATAATCGATACAAATAAACCTCCTTGGTGGTACCAAAGTTCCCACAGTCTCCGGTTGGTCTCAGATTCCAGTGGTAAGACAGTTGTTCCTTCACTTCGTCTTCCAATGGATTTTTCACTATCGGCATCGTCCTTGGACCCTCACTGGCTAGCTCTCACTGTCACCTCTTCAAGACCCTTTGGCGAGAGATTGAACCACGCCCTCTGGAGTGCAACTTACATTCTACTCTCCCTTGATGGCAACTCCAGAAGCGTCAGCACCTCCACCTCTTTTGGAGAGCCCAACCTTAGCAAGGGTGAAGCAGTTAGCAGCTCCGGAAAGTGGCATTTGGGATGACCTAGTGCTTTGGACGGCTCAAGGTACGCATTTCCACCTTCTCACAGCCATTCTGTACCTGCAGAACCTCGAGATCATTGCCGAGTGTGGTCGGTTACACTGTGACACGATGTCCATCAAGCTGAGCTAGTATTTCTACCGAGCATTAGCAAGGCTTCGTACAGCAATGTGTTCCGACTGTTCCCTACTGCGATACTGATATCGAACTAGTATCGCATTTGGATACATATCATGCCATTATTGAATTATGCGCCAGTTCCGGTATAGTGAAAATAGAGAGAATCCCATAGCGCACTAAAAGCTACAGCTATTCTATATATTGTAATGAATGTTCCGGTTTTACCGAGTCAGCGCGATATTACTAAGACTGTCGAGTTTGGCGCCCATAAACAATCGCCGAATCCAACAGGTCCACAATGTATTGATATCTCGTAGATTTGTCTTGTTTTATCAATTCTACGCGGTGTAAGAAAGCGACTGAAGGCTACTAGCGGGCCAAGACGCAGCCCACTTAGATATCATAGTATTGCGCGCAAACACAAGCGCGAACGCATGAATAACGCGCAAGCACTAGCAAGTAGCAACCCAACCGCGCATGACAGAAACTTCTCAATTCACCGAAATGCGTAGACCACGGAACGCGCCCTAGATGATGTCGTACTGGATATAGGGGGTGATTCACTACTCAGGAAGTAGCCTAGTGCCTGGATATCGGACACATGACCCAACTCCAGAGTCCTTTTTCTCAGAGGCGGCCACAAGGCGGATTTCCTTTTTAGTCAGCTGTGCTTTGCTGTCACTTATAAACTTGTTAGCAGGTTGATCATCAATTTGCTTTCGATTGGAGTGACACGACTCGCAATCCCAGATAGCGGCTACAAATACCTCCCTGTCGTTGGCCTATCGTGCTTTCGTCCCAACTTCGTTGTCCACGTCGCACGACCTGCTGGGAGAGCCCGCACGACCAAGAGCTCGTCTAGAGCGGCATGGTAGCTGAATTGTGTCCAGGCAGCAATCTGCTGGACTTATCCGATGCATGTGTACGCACATCCCTTACTGCAATTGTTCCCGCTGCATTCGTCTTTCTGCTTTGCCTCTTTCCCGTAATAATTCCCATTCCTGCATTCGCTCGTCCGCTCGTCAACGCCATCCTATCCCCCTTCCGCGACTTTTTGCCCTTGCGCGAAGCTGAAGCCCTAGTTTTCCAAGCGGATAAAACAGACGGCATAGTCGTCGATAACGCCGCTCCCTTGTGGCGCACCGTTCTTCTCTCTTTCGTCGCTTTGGTCCAGGCTCTCATATGGACTGCGGTTGGCACGTACAGCCTCATCACCACCAAGGATCATGTCTGGATGGGTATTGCACCTCTTCTCATTGCGACAACTTGGGTATATGCATGCTGCAAGGCTGTCTTCCGACCTAAGCCCACCATTCACTCTGACCTCTTTACTCTCTTCGTACTACACCTCGTCCTCGGCATTGTCATGCTCGGTGGAACTGTGTATGAGCACGAGATTCTCGGTGTCCCATTGCCTCCCCGACTCTCCTTACTTGGCCTCATCTCCAATCTCGTTGCCGTTTTCGTCGTCCTTGCCGTCGTAGGCAATATGCCGTTTGAGCTCCCGAGCAACCATGTCAAGAAGGAAGATATTGTTAGGTCGATGTACTCTGTTCACCCACTCATTTTCTCACTCGCGTTATAGTATGTCAAGTACTCTCCTGAAGATTATGTCACTATGTGGGAGTGGATCACTTTTTCATGGGTCTACCCGCTCATCAAGCGCGGCTCGGTTATGACCATGAACGAGGATGACGTTTGGGACCTTAGTCTTAATCAGCAATCCCGCCCAGTGTTCACTCGGTTCAGCGATATCATGTGCGTATATTCCATGCAAAGAGACTGCCATTGTTAACGTCAATGTTAGTCGTTCTTCTCTCCTTCGCCGTCTGTGGGCTGCCAACTCAATGGATCTGATGTGAGTCGCCACCTGTTCTTCACTGTAAATATAATCCAATGCTCGGGTCAGACTGGATTTCTGCCTGACTTTCGTCAGCGTGATATTTAATTATGCATCACCGTTCTTTTTGAAGTGAGTACTGCATTTTATTTATTTGTTATAGTGTTTAATAAAGCTCAGGCGTATCCTCGATGCTATCCATGAGGATGCTACCCCAGAGGAACGATCCCAAGCATATATCTATGCCTTTTTGGCTTTCCTTTGTACCTTGCTAAAGGTATGCATCTATGATATCCTCTTCAGGACTCCCGTTTACGCCCCATCAGGCACAAGCCGACGTTCAACACTTGTGGTTTGGGCGTCGAGCAGCAACAAGGATGCGTGTCGAGCTCATGGCTGCCATCTACGACAAAGCTCTCAAGCGTCAGGACTACTCAGGCATCATCGACAAGGACAAAGCAAAGGAGGCTGCCGACAAAAAAGCAGGTATCAAGCCTGGCGAGAATCCAAATGCGGACGACCCTAAGGCTGGCGCGGATGTTGGGAAGATCGTTAATTTGATGGCAGTAGATGCTAATAGGATCGCCATGATGGTGTCTGGAGCGTATTTCATTTATGGAGGTTGGTCATGTTTGTTCCCCCTTCCATGATAATTAATCTTAATGCTGTTCATAGGTCCTTTTGAGATCATCATTGCCACAACATTCCTCTACAAGTAAGGAAGTCTGCGTGTTAGTCGAGTATATGCGCCTCATCTCATGTCTACAGTCTCTTGGGCTTTTCCGCATTTGCTGGATTTATCATTCTCTTCGCAGGCTGGCCTCTGAACAGCTATATCGCTAAGCGCAGCATTCGCATTCAGAAGGGCGTCTCTGCCTCGCGAGACAAACGCATGGCAGTCCTTAACGAGCTCATCGGTGCTGTCAAATTCATCAAGTTTTTCGCATGGGAGGATCGCTGGATTCAACGCGTCATGGACGCTCGAGGGGTGGAGATGAATTGGATGGTCAAGTGTAAGTACACCGCACCCGCACGAGTCACCTGGTAATGGTTGACTGACGGCCATCCCTGCTAGCTCGGATCAACTCGATACTGTTCAGCATCATTTGGACCTCGGCTCCTATTTTGCTGTCCCTCATATCATTCCTCACTTTTGTGTACCAAGGCAATGAGTTGACTGTACCTGTTGCATTTACGGTCAGTTTAATGATTGTTGGAAACCATTCAAAGATTGCTGATGTGGTATTGTAGTCCATCGCGCTCTTCAGCATGATTCGGTAAGTGATGAGTGATCACATTTCTCATGCTCTACGGCTCATGCCTCCGTCAGTCAGCCACTTGGTATTATTCCAGCTTGGATTGTCCAAATCCTGCAGGTATGACGGTATCTTTCATTCTTGGGAGTTGTATTTGAGGGAGGGTTTTTAGACGGGCGTCGCACTGAAGCGTATCGAGACCTACCTTGGGGAGGATGAAGTCAACGACCAGGTGTCTTCCATCAAGAAGGTTCGTAAACCCCATGGCGATGGAGATGATGACGGTCTTGCAATCGAGAATGGATGCTTCAAGTGGAACGAAGTTCCCGAGCAGCCTGAGGAGGACTCGAAAGCAAAGGGTAAGACCAAAGCGACCGGCAGGAACCACTCGCCTGCTGCTTCGAGTGACGAGACTGAGACTGCGACCGTCGTCGATACCGAGTCTATCCAGTCATCTCCTGAAGATCATAAATTCGAGCTTAGGGATATCTCAGTGCGGTTCCCTGAGGGTGAACTGTCTGTGATTACCGGGCCAACAGCCAGTGGCAAGACTGCTCTGCTTGTGAGTCAAGTATGTTCTATCAATCCAAGATTTGATGCGACATGTCCGTTTTATAGATGGCACTGCTAGGCGAGATGACCACCGTCAGCGGACAGCTGACCATTCCGAAGAATACGTCCAAGATCGATGAGAATGGGCTTATGCACTCGATTTCATATGCCGCTCAGTCGCCTTGGCTGCGCCATCAATCCATCAAAGAAAACATTCTTTTCGGGCAACCTTATGACGAGGAGAGGTACAATGACGTTGTCGAGTGTTGTGCGCTGCGACTGGACTTGGATATCTTGGAGGACGGGGACGATACTGAGATTGGCGCTAGGGGTGTCAGCTTGTCGGGTGGCCAGAAAGCTCGGTGAGGCGTGATATTGCTCGAGCGCCGTTTGAGATGCTCATAGTCTTTTAGTGTTGCACTTGCTCGTGCGGTATATGCTCGCAGCAAGTACGTCCTGTTGGATGATCCCTTGAGTGCTGTGGTGAGTATTGCTATCCGCTTGTTTATACATCGCTCCCGTATTTATTCTACGAACAGGACAGTCACACGGCGCGGTTTTTGTACGAGAGGCTCTTCCGCGGACCGTTGATGGCTGACCGTACAGTGGTACGTCTGTCATTCATGACACATACAAAGGTGTATCTCATCGTTTCGCAGGTCTTGGTCACGCATCACGTAGAACTCGTGCTTCCTGGTACATATTACGTCGTCCGCATGCTGGATGGTCGCATCGATACCCAGGGCACCGCCAAAGATCTCCGTGCGCAAGGCGTTCTGGACAACATTGCACAGGATTCTGCTGCGGAAGTCAAAGAAGAGGAGCCCGTAGCTGCTACCGAGGCCCCCGTTGAAACGCAGGGTGACCTCGATGAGACGGATAAACCTGCGGACGCGAAGAAAAAGCCTCGAAAGCTTATCAAGGATGAGCACAGGGAAACTGGAGGCGTCAAGTGGTCGATTTATAATGCGTATTTGAAGGCGTCGTAAGGTTCCATTGGATTTCGAGTGATGTCTTGACTGAGTTGTGTTGCTTGCAGGTCGTACTGGACATGGACCATCCTCGCATGTCTGATTGTTTGTGCACAAAGCTTGGGTGTTATTGAGAAATTCTGGGTTCGGGTGAGTCTATACTGTTCGTCTCCTTGACAGTTTCGGAATTTCATGTTTGTTTAGGAATGGGGTCAAGCGTATGGCGATGTGACCGAACCGGCCCCTTACCTCATGGCATCCTCCGTATTGACCGAGAACGAGGCGCTGATGAGCGGCTACATGCCCTTCCATGACCATCAACATTACTGGAACAGCTACTTCCATGTCAACTCCCAGGAGTTCCTCTGGTTCACGTTACCGGATGCTAATGAACACCCGCTATTCTATGTTGCCATATATGCATTGATCGGGTTTACAAGCGCGACCGTTGGCGTGTTGGCGACTGCAACTCAGTACACTGGAGCATTAAAAGCGTCGAGGTCCATTTTCCGCAAGCTTTTGACTGGTGTTGTGCGTGCTACGATGCGCTGGCATGATGTTACGCCGGCTGGTCGCATGCTCAATAGGTTCGGAAAGGTGAGTTTCAAAGGAGCTCTTCTTTAGAAACAGCCAACTCATGCATGGATAACCTGTAGGATATCGAAACCATCGACACCAATCTCGCTAGCTCACTATCAGCTGTCAATTCATCATTAGCGACGTTTGCAGCTGCGATTATCACTGTCGTGTAAGTCACGGCTCACGTCTTGACGATTCATGCGCTTATACTGTTGACTTCTAGTGTTTTCTTCCCAATCTTCCTTCTTCCTGCTACGTTCATTGGATTCTTCTATTACATACTGGCTATTGGATACCTGCAGACTGGTAGAGATCTTCGTCGTATGGAGTCTAATTCGCGGTCGCCTATCTTCTCTGGATTCGGCGAGTTGCTCGAAGGTATTGTCACGGTTCGGGCGTTCTCTGCTGAGCAGCGCTTTTTGGACGACCTGCACGGCAAGATCGACGTTACCACCAAGGTAGACTTAACACCGACTATGACCATACGATGATACTAACGGGCATCGTGACAGATGTGGTACAATTTCTGGATGACGAATCGGTGGTTGTTGTTGAACTTTGATGCGCTGGGTGGGCTGGCTGTGTTGAGCACTACTCTCCTCACGCTGTCAGGTTTTGTCGACGCTGGTATTGCGGGTGTGTGTATCACGAGTGCGATGACGTTCACGACGAGCGTTTACTGGGCTTGCCGGTTCTGGACCGCCCTTGAGCTCGATTTGAAGTATGTGAAATCAACTTTTCGGTGTTCCTGTTCTCATGTGGCATCCTCTTCCCCATTTTAGCTCCGTAGAGCGTGTTGTGGAGTACCTCGATCTGCCTCAAGAGCCTCCTGCGATCATCGAGTCTAGTCGCCCTCCGGCTTATTGGCCCTCTAGCTCAACGAAAAATGGTTTGATAGTTGTCGAGGACTTGGTCATCAAATATGCTCCTGAGCTCCCGCCTGTTTTGCATAATGTTTCTTTCTCCATCAATGCGAAGGAGCGAATTGGGCTGTTGGGACGTACAGGTAGCGGAAAGTCGACATTGGCAATGAGCATCCTTCGCTTTGTAAGTGGTGCTTTGTATAGTGGTGGCTTGTGTTTTCTGAGGGGATTTATTAGGTTGATCCTATTAGTGGCCGTATCTTGATTGACGGAATTGATATTTCTACGATCGGTGTCCATGACCTTCGCTCTCGTTTGGTGAGTTTGCATAATATCGTTTGTATACCGTGTTGCTGACTCGTTTCTAGACTTTCATTCCTCAGGTGAGTTTGAATCTAGTGAAGCGCCTCACATCACCTTAGTCTGATGGCAGGATGCGACTCTGTTCTCCGGCACATTGAGAGATAACCTTGATCCATTCAGTGCGTGAATACCCCTGACCTCGCGTACTGATGCTGAG